>PVJC01032673.1:0-19783 GCA_004026665.1 Murina feae
AAAAAAAAAAAAAAAAAAAAAAAAAAAAAAAAAAAAAAAAAAAAAAAAAAAAAAAAAAAAAAAAAAAAAAAAAAAAAAAAAAAAAAAAAAAAAAAAAAAGATGTATATGGTTAACCCTAAAGTAAGTACTAAAAAAAAAAAATACTCAAAAATATAGTTTAAGATAATGAATAAACCCGGCCAGTGGTTGAGCATCAACCTGTGAAACAGGAGGTCATGGTTCGATTCCCGATCAGGGCACATGCCTGGGTTGTGGCCTTGATCCCTAGTGTGGAGGAGACAGCCAATCAGTGATTCTCTCTCATCATTGATGTTTCTCTCTCTTTCTCTCCCATCCTCTCTGAAATCAATAAAAATATATTTTAAAAAATAATAAAATTAAAGGCTACATTAGAAAATAATTACTCAATGAAAAAGAAAGCATTAAAGGAGAAACAGAGGAACAAAAAAGACATGAGCTATACAGAAAGCAAAATGGCAAAAGTATATCCAACTATACCAACAATAATATTAAATGTGAATGGGTTAAATAATCCAATCAAAAGCAGAGATTTCTAGACTGGATTTAAAAAGATCCAATTATATACTTTCTGTAGGAGACATATTTTAAATTCAAAGACACAAATAGACTGAAAACAAAAGGATGAAAAAGATATGCAAACCATAAGAAAATGGGAGTAGCTATACAGACATAAGACAAAATAGACTTTACACCAAAAAATGTTACTAGAAATAAAGAGAGACATTCTATATAATAAAAGCCTAATCCTATCCTATATCATAAAAGCCTAATATGCAAATTGTCCACTTGATCAGGAATTTAACTGCTCGCTATGACATGCGCTGACCACCAGGGGGGCAGCACAGAACACGGCAAGTGTTGGCAACGCACTGCAGCCTCTTGCCGGCTACCTGGGGGCAGGGATGACAGGGACAGGGGTGCAGTGAGAATGTGGGGTGTCCGCCCAAGCTTGCTCTCACTCCCCCTGCTATCCTCCCCCAGGACATCACAGCTCCCCGTAGGTTCACACAGGAGCCAATCTGACCGGGAGAGAGCACGCTGCCCACCCAACTTCTGTGCGGCATGGTTGGGTGGCCCAGAGGTCCACACTGCACCCTGGCCCACAGCATCTGGCCGCACTCACTATATCTTCCCATGGGGACTCAGGCGCTATGACTCAGGTGGAGGGGGGCGTCTGGGGGCCTGCGGGCCAAGTTGCTTCCCAGGGCCCAGAGGTCAGCTGGGATCTGCCCAACCACACCAAATGCTCACACTTTGATAACCAGCCTAGGGACCGCACCGGTGCACAATTCCATGCACTGGGCCTCTAGTCTATCTATATATATAAAAGCCTAAGTGACCGTCTGACCATTCAACCACCCAACTGGCAGCTATGACATGCAATGACCACCAGGGGGGGCAGATGCTCAACGCAGGAGCTGTGGTGACTTGGCAGCTGCAGTTCTTGGGTGATGCACTCGAAACCAGAGAGGAGGGAGCCCAATTCTGGGATGCATCACCAGAGAAATGCCCTCTCGCAATCCTCGGGGGATGTCAGAAAGCTGGTTTCAGTCTGATCCCCAGAGGCCAGGCTGAGGGGATGGGGTGTTAATTCAATTAACAGAAACTTCAGTATCCTACTTTCCATAGTGATAGAACTAGACAGAAAATAAAAGACTTGCAACACTATAAACCAAGAATGGAGGGCAGGGGACAGCCCAGGCTGAACGCAGAAGGTCACATTGGGGCCTTTGCCCCAAAGGCAATAGAGAGACATTAGAAATAATTCTTAACAGGTTTTTAATTCTCTCACTAGTTGCCATTTGTCAAAAAGAGTGGGGGAGGCCAGAGTCAGTACAGGGGCGCACACTGGAAGACCAAAGCCCAAGGGAGAACTAATGGGGGCATGGGCCCAAGAGCCAATGGTGGAGGTGGAGGTATGGGAGGGTGTGTGTAAGGTATCTAGGTGGTAAAACCCCATCAGCACAGGGGGGAGAGAGGTGGTCATGGCAGCTTTCAGGTTTCTGTCCTGTAGACCTGGGTCAACACCAGATGTGAGGAGAGTTAGGTTTTTAACAGCGTGAGTAGGACACATCTTTGAAACAGACATTCAAGAAATGTCAAGAAGATTGTTGAGTTGATAGATCTGGAACCCTGAGTTAGAAAGTGGAGACCTGGGAAGCAATGGTGCTGTGAACACAGGTGAGACCACACAGGGTCCTGGCGAGAGAGAAGACATGAATATTAGAGGGACTGACATATTTACAGGTCAGCAGAGGAGCATGGGCATGGAAAGAAGAAAAATGGTGGCCACAGGTAGGAGGAAAATAAAGAGAATGTGTGAATCTCCTTTGGAGGTAGGGGAAGAACTGACTAGAGTATGGATAGAAGATAGAGTTTTAGACTCCTGTGAGCCAGACATTCTAGAAATGTGGCTGTGCAGGGTTCCTCTGCCCAGCTTTTTTAAGAAAAGTAATGCTTGTCTCACCTACTCCATGCATCCTATGCCTCCGTTTCCTCTATAGTCAGCACCTGGCACTGTGTTGAGCCCACAGCACATGCTTAGTAAATATTTGTGATCTGCTGAATAGATGTCAGGTTCAGAGCAAAGACCCTGGCCAGACTGGGTTGGACAAGCCAGGAAGTGAGAACAAAAAAGTGAGGAGACACCTAAGTCCCAGAAGCAATTCCAGACCTAGCCCTGGCTCTGAGTCTTTGTTTCCAGAAATCAGAGTAATAAGAGAAAGTTCCTCCTTGAAAGGAAAGAGCTTATGGAACTAAATATGAAATGTACTAGTAGAGTGGGGCTGATAAGGACAAGGAAAGGGGGGCTGGACTCAGCTGTTTTTAAAAAAAAATCTGAAAAACTTTTTTAATAAACTCTACAAGTCTATCCCCTTCCTTCTTTATCAACGACACGATTTATTGACCGGAGAGGCCATATTGACTAAATAAATCTTGATAATGACCAAGGCAGCAATCAATACCTGCTTATTATCAGCCCGGGATGAGAATTCCATCTTGCAGAACGAAGGCCCCAAGACAGGGCACACCACGTGGCTGCAGACTCCAGCGGGTAGGCTGGGATGGATGGCTGGCTGGATGGCGCTCATTTTCCGGACCAGGAGACAGGACTCTTTCTTGTGTTATTCATTAACAACCCCATCCCATGCCTCTCAGGCTTTTGGGTCTGGATTCATTTCCATGAGTTGGCAGTGGCAAAGTGTTTTAAGAGGTTTTTAAAGAAATTTAAAGGGAAAAATACAAGCATAGTGACCACCTACGGGAGAACCCCCTGGTAGGTAGCCAACAGACTGAGTCCAAGCTCTACTGCTTGCTGACAATATGGCCTTGGACTCAATCTCCTGTGCCTCAGTCTACTCAAAAGTAAATTAGCATAGCGGTGGTTTCCTGTGCCTAGGGTTGTAAAAATTAAACATGGTATTTGTTAAGGGCTGTGAACACTGCATTGCATGCAATAAAGCTATTTGTTAAAGAACTGCCAGACCTTCTTGTGCAGAGAGCTTCCTTCTCACCTTTCTAAGCTTGCAGAAGCCAGGCCTGGTCTTGCTAAGGCCAACCAAATGGCATCTGGAGAGGCCTGACCGCCTATTCAATATTTCTCTATAAGGAGCCAGTCTACCTGGCTACTGGCTCTGGGTGGGCTGGGCTATGGGACTCGGGCACTTGTTAAGGGAGGGTGGTTTTAGACTCCTGTGCTTGTGGGGTACAGTGAAGGCCCCTGGTCCTGGCTGGAGTTCATGCCAGCTTCTGCAAACAAATTTCCAGGCTCCACTCAGGTTCGGGCACCTCTGAGATGACAGGTGAGGCCCAGGAGGTGAATGACAACCAACAATGTTGATGATGACAATAATAAAAAAAGTATTAATAGCCCTCTTGTTTCCTGGGAATGGCCATGTTCCAGGCCCTGTGCTAAGGTCTTTCCATGTTTCACCTCATCAAATCCTCACAATCTCCCTCTATAGTAGAGGATATATTTAATTCCCATTTTACATATGAAAAAACTAAGGCTTAGAAAAGTCTAGTGAGTTGACTAAGGCCTCCCAATGAAGAAGCAGCAAGAACAGGGTGCAAAGTAAGATCTGCTCCAATTCCGTGCTCAAAGTCATTTCATATGTTCTTCCCAAGGCAATTGAAATTCAATAGGAAATACCCTCACATTTTAATGATTATTTCATTAGGATATAAAGATATTATTATTATTAACAATAATCATTATTTAGGGAAGGCTTAAAGCATGCCCACTCCTAGGCTAGTGTATACATTGGCTTGTTACTCTTTACTTCTCACACTCTTAAAGAAAATTATTATAAAATAGAAGTCTTCTAAGTACAGGGACATGGTCAGCTTTGTCACTGCTGCACCCCAGCACCTGATACATAGAAGATGCTGAGTAATGTTCATTAAATGAACCAATAAATGACCTAACTCAACAACCCAGGGAAATCCCGTTTGAGACAGAAAAACAGAGGCCTAGAAAGGATCCCTCAGCCACAGAGGAAAGCAGACACTTCAATCCTGTATTTTGCCCTACCATAAACTAGGTTTTTGTTTTTGTATTTTAATGGAGGATATTTTTCCATTGATTTTTAAAGCGTGGAAGAGAGGGCAAGACAGAGAGAAATATCAATGTGAGAGAAACACACAACGATTGATTGCCTCCTGTATGACCCCTGACCAGCACCCAGGCCTGACCAGGACCCAGGCCGGGGAGGAGCCTGCAAATGAGGTATGTGTGGCCACAATCGAACTGGAACCCTTCAGTCCGCAGGCCAACACTCTATCCACTGAGCCAAACTGGCCAGGGCCTGCTTTTCCTTTTAGTAATGCCTGTTAGGCTAATCAAGTGGACCCATGAAACCTGCTGTTGCCCCCACAACAGCCGTCCCACAGGCTGCAGGGACCTGCTTTGAGCTGTAACTGAGGCCACCAAACCATCACTTAATGGCCCACAACCTGCCGGCAATTAATTAATGAATTTATTAATTAGGATAGGAGCCACCTCCCAGGCTGGAATTGGGGTCACCAGTTTCTAAAGAGAGACTGACAGAGCTAAAGATAAACCCTCATCCTCCAAGAGCTTGAGGCTAGAGCCCAATTCCCAGGTGTGGAGAGAGTGACTTTCAAGAGCCAGTGATGAGTGAAGCAGCTGTGAGGTCTAGGAGGAGATGAGTCCAGCCAGGCCACTCCCCCAAGGTGAAGTAAAGGCAGCTGCTGCCCTGACTGGTTTGGCTCGCTGGATAGAGCATCGGCCTGTGGACTCAAGGGTCCCAGGTTCGATTCCGGTCAAGGGCATGTACCTTGTTTGCGGGCACATTCCCAGTGGGGAGTGTGCAAGAGGCAGCTGATCGATGTTTCTCTCTCATCGATGTTTCTAACTCTCTATCCCTCTCCCTTCCTCTCTGTAAAAAATCAATAAAGTATATATTTTAAATAAAATAAAAAATAAATAAAATAAAATAAAATAAAGGCAGCTGCCCACCTCAGCCTTCCTGTGGAATTCATCCACTCCATCATGCAAATGTTTACTGGGAACTTACTATGTCCTTGCCCTCCTGAGGGAGGGAGGAAGACAGTAAACAAATGAATAAATAAATATGCATTATCACATCAGATAAAGCAGGGTAAGGAGATGGGGGCAGGCTATTTTGGAAAGAGGCTAGGAAGGACTTCTCTGAAGAGGTGATATTTAAACAGATGACTGATGAGACAGAGAGAGAGAGAGAGAGAGAGAGAGAGAGAGAGAGAGAGAGAGAGACAGACAACACTACAGAGATGCCTGGGAGTTTCCCAGGTAGAGAGAATAGCAAGTGCAAAAGCCCTAGATCTAAGGTGCTGGTGTGTTCAAGGAATAGTGAGGAGGCCAGAATGGCTTGAATAAAGAGGGCGAGAGTGATAGGAGATGAGAACAACAGACAATGAAAGCAAGGAGGAACCTCATCAGGAAGGGTCTAAGGACCAAGTAAAGATAGGCAACCAGGAGGCAATGCTGAGAGTGACAGCTCCCCAGGTTCCCAATAAGACATAGCAGGTACCTATGCACTGGGTGCCTTCGGTAGATGTCCAAGTCTCAATTCACCTTTTCTATAAGAGAGTGTGGTCCTCCGAGAAGCAGATACAAAAGCAGGATTAAAAGGCCAGAGACATTGCAGTCCATGCTTATACCTGTGTAAGGAAGCCAGAGTGAAAGAGAGGGAAGGAATGAAGGGAGGGAGGGAAGGAGGAAGGGAGGGAGGGAGGAGAGGAGGGAGGGAGGTTGGAAGGTTGGTTTGTGGAAGCATCCTAGATTGCTGAGGAGTCCAGAGTCAGCAGAGCAGTCCTGTGTGTCCCAGGAATAGGTCCTCTTTATACCTATACTCAGTCCCTTGCAGGGACTGAATCTGAGAGCAGTATCTAGGGTCACTGGTCAATCATACTTCCTGCAATCAGAGATCTGCAAGGCACATTTTCATGACCACCACTGAGAGATACCATTACTATATCCATCTTAAAGACAAGAAAACCAAGTCTTAGAAAGGGGAAATAACTTGCCCAAGGACATACTGGTACAGTCAGGAAGGAGCAGAACTGGGTTTTGAACCCTGGCTGCCTTGTGCAAAATCTTGAGATAGAAAGAGGAAATGGGCAAAAGGCTCTTTGCAACACGTCAAGAATTGGGCTCAATATCTTGTTGAAAAATATAAGTGATAGACACCTAAGGTTTTTATAGGGTTTGACAGTTTACAAAGTGCCCACTAACAAAGCGTTTACTCCAAGCTATGCATGTGCCAAACCTTATTTTATGCTTCATCTTTACTCCAAATTGACAGATGGTAAGAGTGAAGATGGAGATGGGTCCAACAGCCCATTCAGAATCTACCTTACCTCAATTCCTTGCACGCACTGTTCTTCCTCGCACTTCAGGGTCTTAGCACGTGCTACTCCCTTTGCTGGTATGCTTTCCCCTGACCTTGTCCTTGAGGACTTGGCTGAAGGGTCACTTCTTCCAGGAAGTATCTCAGAATCTAATCCCAATATGTGACTACACACCTGTCTGATCTGTGTATCCACTTCCCCCACTGTCTGTAGACTCAGTAAGAACTGGCACTTTGCCTTCCTCATTCACCATATCTCTATTATATAATTATAGGTTATACTTGTTATTTATTATTGATTATTATCATTTATATAACCATTAGTCATAAGTATTATTTTTAAAACAATAAAGAAAGTAATTATATCTTGAGTGGTGAATATACATTTCCAAAGTGAAGGACAATAGCAATTATAATTATTAACATTATACAGCATTTCTACATGCTGAACACAGACCTCAGCATCAACTCACTTAACCCTACAAAGAAACCTTGAGATGATACTATTATTATCCCCATTTTATATATGAGAAAATTGAGGCTCAGAAAGGTTGAATGACTTACCCCAAATCACACAGCTATTAAGTGGCAGAGCTGGGATTTGAACCCAGGCCACCTTGCTCCAGAGTCCACACTAAATATCTTTGGGAGTGAGAGGGGGCAGGGCTTGATTCTGCAGTATTTGATTTCACCAGCACACATAAAAGACAACAAGCACCCCAAGTAGGCGTCCCCAGCACAGTGGCCTCTGATTGACCACACCGTTCAAGGAAAGCTGCCCTCAATAGGCCATCCTGGTAACCCCTGTGGTCTCTGTCTTCAGCACCCACACTCCACACAGACAGCTGGACAAGTCAATCGACCATAATGGTTCCTGGGGAGTCATTTACCCCGTCCATTTTGAGGGACGGCAGCTCAGAGAGTCTTAAGCACTGCTCGGCTCCGGGCATCTTGGGCAGACGACCAGCTCCCGGGCCAAAGAGGCCCAAGGATTGATTTTCTTCTTTCTTTGTAATGACAAATGCGTATCCTAGAACTGCTGTTTCATTTGGCTGAACTAAAAAATGGCAGAGGCTGGGGGTGGAGGGAATAGTGAAGAGACTGGAAAGAAATGAAGGGGCAGCTACAAGCCCACTTTGGGGGGTGACTGAAACACTGCAGAGACAGCAGGCTCTGTGTCCCCTAATTATATATCTTGCCATGGAGTTGATCAAGGACCTTTCTTTCTTTCCAAAAATGTAGGTTCTTCTGACACTAAGCATTTGGAGAAAGGCAGCTTAGTGGCCTCAACAGTTACCCTCCTCATGACTTGCCTTGTGATCCCCTACAGCTGGCCTAACCCACTGTGTCCCTTCAACCTAGGCCCTTTACACTGGCTGTTCCCTCTGGTTAGCATGCCCTTCCCAGGTTTCCACTCCCTGCCCAGTGAGATCAGAGCTCTTGATTTGTTAAGGACACTGGCCACTTGGATATATATCATAGGTAACATCTCCCGTGTTTTAAATGATGATAACTTTTACATACTGTTTTAAAATATTGCACTAATCTAAGCAGACACATTCATGGGTCAGACATAGCTCCCAGCCTGCAACCTCTGTGGTCAGAGCTCCCAAAACATAAGAAATTACATATAACATTAGTAACATACTAATATAGTAAGCCCCAATGGAATAAGAGAAAAGGGAAAACATGCCCAGAAAGCTCTGAAACAGTCTGCAAGGCCAGCAAGTTCCAGGAGCTGCTGTTTATTTGCTTTACTCACCCCTCTCTCACTCTCTAAAAATGCCAACCACAAAAGTTAAGAAAAGAGCTTACAGAACAGTAACTGTGTGCCTGGCACTGTGCTAAGCACTTTTAAGTTCAAGGTGCTTTAATCTCCAAGAACAACCTAAAAGATGGTGACTACTATTAGTCCCATTTAAAGACAAGGAAAGCAAGGCTCAGAGAGGTTACGTGACCTATCTAAAGCCACATAGCTAACATATGACTTTGGATAGGTCCAGGATTGGAAGCCAGGAAGGTTCCTGGTATTTCCCTCTTAGGCTAAAGAGTAAAAACCAAATTCCAATCCACCTTAATACTCTTAACTGAAAAGAGAAAAACTGCCTAGCTGGCGTGGGTCAGTGGTTGAGCATCCACCCATGAATCAGGATGTCATGGTTCGATTCCAGGCCAGGGCACATGCTTGGGTTGCAGGCTCAATCCCAGTGAGGGGCATGCAGAAGGCTTGATTTCCAATGGGGGCGTGCAGGAAGCAATCAGTGATTCTCTCTCATAATTGATGTTTCTCTCTCTCCCTCTCCCTTCCTCTCTGAAATCAATAAATATATATTTTTTAAAAAACAAAACAAAATTCAAACTTTAGCCACAACACAACCTATGTAGCAACTATCACATAGCAGACTAGGGTCAGCAAAAAATGGCCCTCAGACAATATCTGGCCCTATGCCTGTTTTTTAAATAAAATTTTATTGGAACATAGCCACATCTATTCATTCTTATAGTCTATGGCTATTTCATGTAACAGTGGCAAAATGGAGTACTTACAAAAGAGACCACATTGCATATGAAGCCTAAAGTATATTATTATTATGACTCTTTATAGAAAAAGTTTGCTACCCCTTATGGTTGGCCTAGACAGTATCCTAGAGTGTCTAGAGAGATGCAGCACCCTGAGAAGGCTCTGGGGTCAAACCCTCAGGGGAAACACTGTCCTTAGTGATGTGGGAGCATACTTGCTTAAAATGTCATTAAAGAAGCAAAGGAGTTGTGGAAGCTTCTGTAGCCTTCCTTAGGCTAAGTGGTCTCGATATTTGGGCTGAAACTGAATAAAATGAAGAAGGCAACATAGGAAGGTCTGGAGGAAAAGAATCCTAGAGAGAAAGGGAACTGCAAGTGCAAAGGTCCTGAGATAGGAAAGTGCTTGATATGTTTGAGGGACAAAGAGAAGGTCATTGTAACTGGAGCAGAATCAGTAAGAGGAGAAAGGCTGGAGATGAAATCAGAGAGATAACAAGGGTACAGATCCTGTGAAGCCTGGAAATCAGGAGAAAGGACTTTAGATTTTAATCTAAGCATGATAGGAATATATTATCCATATCCTATAAAACATTACAAACCATTTTTGTGAAGGACTCATCAAGACTAGAAACCAAATAACTCCAACTAAGACATGATTCCTTGGCTCAAAAATTTGCTTAAAATGTCTGTCGCACCCCACCACCACCCACCAACATAGACCCCAAGATCATTAGAAGACAATTGTGTAACTGGCACACAAAGGATGTCAGCACCTTTATAATAACCCAATATGGCAGACCAAATGGGCACAGCCGGCCTGTGTGATGAATTAAGAAATGGGAGACTTGGGATATTGGGTGATCCACGCAGGAGTGCTAAAGGCTCACAGACTTAGAGGTCTTGGGACCCTTGCTCTCTGCCAATTACCTCCACCTTCCCTGACATCTGTCATAAATAAAGAGCATCCCCCAGAAAGAACAATAAAACAGAAGACTGGACCCTGCATTCCAAAACCAGGGACAAAGGTAGATCACCACCGAGGTTCTCTTCTCATGCTCTCCTCTGCCAGGCTCAACCACTGAATTAGATAACCGGAAAGCTGCCAGAAATTCAGCACTTTTAGACAGCAGCAGAGAAAACCACATTTTCTGGATGACCACATCTACCATCACCCAGGACCAAATTTAGCACCAGCCAAGGTATTCACATTTGAAATCCCAGGTGCTAGAAACAAGGTTACTACAACAATGTCAAGTTTGAAGACAGAATTCTTTTTTAACAGGAAAGGAGGAGGAGGAAGAGGAAGCAAAAAAGAAGGAGGAGGAGAACGAGGAAGGTAAATTAAAAAGGAGAGAAAGAAAAAGAGAGGGGGAGGGAAAAAAGAAAGGAGAAAGAAAGGAGAAAGAGAGAGAAAATCACCACCACCATCAGAAAAGCTGTACCTACTCAAAATAGCACACCACCTAAAATAACCCACCAAGCCCTAGCCAGTTTGGCTCAGTGGCTAGAGCTGGACTAAACAATCCTAGATTCAATTCTGGTCAAGGGCACAGGCCTGGGTTGCCAATCAATGATTCTCTTTCATCATTAATGTTCTATCTCTCTCTCCCTCTCCTTTCTTCTCTAAAATCAATAAAAATATTTTTTAAATAAATAAAATAGAATAACCCACCAAGATGTTATCCATGGTTTTTTAATTTTCTACAGTGAATTTATGTATTAATAAAAGAAACTTCAAGACCTCCAACTGCAAAGGTCGTCAGGGATGAGATGTTGCTTGTTTTTCTTTTGGCACTCAAAGAGAGAGCCCATCTTTGGAAGTAATTTCTGCAGAGTTGAGAAACCAGAATTTTGGGATACCCAGAAAAGACTGCTGGGTTCTTTAAATAAAATTTAAACACGTTTCTAGCTCCTTCTGCAGAAAAGGCCCATAGGACATGGGTTCTGATGAATTGGAGAAGTAGATGGAATGGGGTCACCCACTGATTAGATCTGTAAAGGGTGCAGGGGACTGGCTAATTCTTTGGTTTTTTTATTCACAGAGCTACTGTTAGAAATCTCCCCCCCACCCCGTCCCATCCCTGTCCCCCTCCTCCCCCTGCCCCCTCCCGCCACCACCACCGCCACATCTCCTTGTGTTCCCCCTCCCACAGCCCTCACCTAATGCCAATCAGTCTCATGGCTGGGACCATGCCAAGCCCAAGCCCAGTCTGCTCATGCTCCCTGCCCTGGCAGTGATTCTATTACGGTGAAGTTTCCAAAGTTAGGATTCCGCCAACAAGGCTGATAGCTTATTTACTGCTGTCATCTACAGAAAGAGGAATTTTGACACATTGTTAAATGATAGCACATTTAGATAAGTCAAGCTGTCAGAGGCTCTAATGGATGTCTAAACTCTCTGTGGCTGATATGTAAAATTTATGCACTTCAGAATATCATAAGGTTATAATATTTTAATCACATCCACGCTCTTTTCTAAACTTTGAGCAGGGAAAAACATTCCATCAAGCCCCAATTCCTATGCGCCAAGCAATTGAGCCTTTCCAGCAGTTTCTCCAAACTCCTTACAGAGGTCCAGCCCTGTCGATCTTCCTCCCTAAATGCTTACACCTCAAGCAGAATTTGCCTCTTCCTCCAAAACTCACACCATGTGATCCTTCCCACCAACATTTCCTCCCAAGAAACAGATATGCATTTGGATTGGGCGCCCTCACTTGGACTGGATACCCTCAACTCTTGTTAGCTTAACCTTCTTTGAGCAGACAAAGAGACTGGACCCAGAGCACCATTTTAAAAAGTGGCAAAGTAGAGCAGAAAAGAAAGTCATAAAGGTGTGAATCCTGTTACGACGATTATACACAGAAAAGCTATAAAAAAATACTGCGTTAGTAATGTTCACCATAAAGCAATCTTATAACCAAATGAAATATGTCCAGCATTATCTTTGGGATGGAATTTTATTTCTCCTCATTTCCTGCACTGTTAGCAGCACAGCAAAAAGAAGGAAGAGGGGAAGCAGTTTCAGGGGTTCTGGAATAGGGTGCCACATGTCAGAGGATCTTTACCATTACCAGCCCACCAGTCATTAAGACTTTTGACTGACTTCCACCCTAGGAAAATAGCCCTGTTGTGCTCAGAGATGGCACTGGAATGAAGAATAACTGGACTGCTTCCATATTTGAAAAATATATACTTCCAGAGGGCTGTACACCAGGCTAGTTCAAGGTCACCTTTCTGGCTAGGATCCGGGTGGCATCAGCAGCATGGTCTGGCCTGGGGACATTGGCTGCCTTTGCTGCCTCCGCCACTTTAACACTCAGCAACCAGGCTGCCTGAAACCACTCAACCTGAACCAAGAATTGAAACCAAGCACCTCCTCACACTCACAAACAGCTGGGCCTGGTGATGAGCATGCCCAAAAGCTTTCAGCCTGTGCAGGGCCTGGGGTGGGGGCTGCCTCTCCTACCTGGATCTCAGAATGAGCCAGTAGACCTATTCCTTCCTAGTTATCTCCCCTATAAGAGGAAAAGTAGAAAGGGGAAAAAATGAAAATAAAAGTGTGGCGTAGGAGTCATTAGCATTATGCACAAGAGATAATCCTGAGCAAAAGTGCTTAGGCTCATAATCCGTTTCCAACAAAAATGCTTCAGTGAGAATATGGGGGGAAGCTGCAGGCCTGTTGGGTAGGGGAACAAATGAACATTTCAGGATGAGGGTAGAGACGATGGCAGATGTGAGGGCCTATATGTTTGCGCACAGCCATGCTGCCACATTTATTTCTCTGCTCTCTAGAAGTGTACAGCCATTCAAACTCCCACAGGGGGCCCCCTCCCCACTTAATATCCATGTAAATGAGCTTACCCTCTTTTGCTAGAGCCTTTTCCTTTTGTGCCAGACACACCAGCCATTGTCTTGATGAACACCCCCACCCATACACCTTGTCAGAAGACAAGTCTTATAGCCCCAGGTCCCCATCACCTGAACAAGACCTACCACCTTCATACTTTGCAGTTCAAATCTGCTTTTCCACCTTAGCATCTTCTAAAATCCTAACAAAGGTTCCCAAATCAATAGGAGTCCAACTGAAATCAAGATTTGGGTAACCTCAACAGATCCACAAAAGACCCCTGAGCCAGAGAAGGAAGAGAGTAAGGTTTAAACCCTCCCCCCACAGCAGCTCAGAAACCAGCCCCTGGGAGCCGCTCCCATCCCTCAGCACCCAGCCCTAGCCCACCCAGTCCTCTCCGCTGCAGGCTGAGCTCCCCAGATTGAAAACGAGTTATCTAATGAAAATTGTGTTAACTGACATTCCAGCCAACCGGGAGCAAATACCAGCGCTGTAAATCTCGCTGCAGAAATTTTCTCCAGCTCAGAATAACAATAGGACCCTGCAAAGGGCTTTCGCCAGCCCTTCTGGTTCCTCTCCTCTTGTCTGCCACGTTCTTGTCATTCCTTATGTTACAGAACATCAATCATAAATAAAGACGCTGTCCCCCAGCCATGCCCGGGTCTCATTTACAAACATTAGCAGGGAATACGATTACCACTGGCCTTCGTGCCAAGCTCAATGTGGCTGCCCAACACACTCACTCTCTCTCTCTCTCTCTCTCTCTCTCTCTCTCACACACACACACACACACACACACACACACACACCACTCTTCCAGAGAGTCCACTTTAGAATCATTTAAACCAACAAGCATAGCTTACATCCCTGCCTGCAGCTGGCCACCAAACTGAGCCCCAACTCAAGTGAGGACTTGGAATTGCAAGGCACTCGCAGTTATTAACTGCATGCCTGAGTGCCCGAATTTCTCTTCAGCTCAATGGCTTTGGGGAAGGGGAGTAAGCAGGGAGTTGGGGGAGGCCGGGTTAGGGAGAAAGACTTAGACCAGAGAGAAGGAAGTACTGGAACCACTTATCAGAAGAAACTTAAAGAGATTTGTCTGGGGATTTTTAAAAAGTGGGTCCCTTTTTATCTCCAGACTGATGCTGTCGCTTTTCCCAAAAATGTCAAGGCCAAGGCAGGATGCTGTAATCGCCTGTTATCAGCACCATTTCTCTGGCCCTTGTTCCCACTGTGTCTGCCTAGGCTTTTTGAGACTCCAGGATTTGGAGGCTTATCTGGAGCGTCCTGGGGCACCTGGGAAAGAACAGTGGCTGGAGCTGGCATTCTCTGAGATCCTACCGCCAGCCCAACCTCCTCAGGGGGTCAGGAGAGAACACTCCCAAATCTGGGGGAGACTCCCAGGAAGAGGTGGAGAGGGGATAAAGTGCTGGGGTTTGGGAGGGAGTCACTGGGAAAGGAGGGAAGAGGAGTAAAATGGGGAGGAAAAACAGGAGGCAGAAGACAGCGAGGGCATCTCCCATTTAAAAGTTCCCAAGGGCTCGAGAGGCGGGAGTCACCTGCTCTGCGGCGCTCCAGGCACTCCACGGACCCCGAGGCATGAGCGCAAACTTGAGCGCGCCCCGGGCCCATCTCCACCGCCCGTCCCCATCTAGACTTGGCAAGGGGGGATAAAGGCAAGAAGCAAAGACGAACCCCGAGAACCCGGCCCGAGTAGAGAGATCTGCCGGAGCAGGCGGCCAGTCCTGTGATTGTGGCTGGGGCAGCAGCAGCGGCCCCCCGGTGGCGGCGCGTCCAGACTGCGCAGGCAGGCGGAGGCGGTGGCGGAGGTGGCGACCGGCGGCCGGGTGCGGAGCCTCCTCCTCACCAACCCCGGCTGCCTCCTCCTCTCTCCGACTCCTCCCTGCCCACCAGCTCCCTCCCTCCTTCACCCGAACCCCAGCCCCAGCCCCAGCTCGGCGCCGACAGGCACGCGGCGCACTCCGCGGCCTCCCCCGGCGCCGCGAAGTTGGGAGGCGCGCAAAGTGCGGCGCGATGGGGGCTATCGGGGGTCTCGCCCGTAGCCCCCTACCCGGGACCGCAGCCTTTGCCTTCCCCGTGCCTCTCTCGGCCGTGCGCCAGCCGGCTTGGTCCCCGGGCAGAGGGCTCACTAGCGCTTCTCCATGGTCGCGGCGGCTAATCGATGATTGAACTGAACAAAGAGCAGCGGCGAGATCAATTCCTAATACCTATCGATGGGCAGCTGGCAGGCGAGCCCAGGCGAGCCCCAGCAGCCGCCGCCCGCCGCCCTGGGGCGCCCTCCCGCCCTCCCAGGGACCTCCCCAACGCGCCCAGGGCGCGCCCGAGGGCTCCCCACGGCCGCGCGGCCGGCGCTGCCCACACTAACCTGGAGTCGCCGTAGATCAAATCGCTTCCAATATTGAAACATCGATCCCACATTGGCGGCCATCTTGGGGGCTATTCGAGACGTACACACACAAGAGTTTGGCTTTTCTCAATGGCTGCACTCAATATCCGGGCTGGACTCCCCCCAGCCCCGGGGCCGCCGCTGGCCGCTCGGGCTCTGCGCGCCACCGCCCGGGACCCCGCGACGCCCCCCGTCGTCTGGTCACCCGCTGCCCCTCGGCGCCGCCGCGCCGTCGCCGCCGCCGGGCCCGGGAGCTGTGCGCCCCCACCACCACCACCACCCCCCCGAGCCCCGGAGGGCGCGGGAGGAGCGCGCCTGGCGGGGAGCTCAGCGCCCGCCGGGGGGAGGCGGCCGGGAATGGGGTGGGAGGGGAGGGGGGGGAGAGGCAGCCTTTTCAAGAGGCGCCGGCGCCGCCGCTGCCCTGCCTGCAGCCGGCTCCCGGGCCCGCGAAGCGCTCGCTGCATCTCCCCCAAGTCCGGGGTCGGTGTGCCGCGCGATTGCACTTGACTTTGGCTTTTTGCAAACTTATCAATACTGACGTAACGTGCTGATCAATGCAAAGGGAAGTTTGGGAGGGGGGCTGCGGGAGGACAGCACACCGGGCGCCTACTATCCTTCCAGCACCTGTCTACCCTCTACTCCCTGCAATGCATACTCAAAAATAAAAAGTTAATAGTTTGCAATGCTTTTTTTTTTCTTTTGCAGTCGGAGCACACACAACACGTGCCTCGGGCTGCCGTCGCTCCTCCGCTAGCTAAGCTACGGATCCGATCCGAAGGCAGCAGCCCGAAGATGGGACCGCGGAGATTCTGGGGCCGGTGGGCTAGCAGGAGCGGTGCAGCAGGCGGGTGGAAACTGCCCCGGGGGCGCCACTGAGTCATGGGAAATGTCACCACAGCCGCACACAGAGTCCACGCCATTAAATGCATAATTATGATTGGGGGACAGCTCTTTTACCAAGCTCAAGGTTCTTTACAGGGGGAGACGGCAGGGGTCGCTCCGGTGATTTTTAATAGGGTCTCCGGTTATTTGGAGGAGTCCAATTATAAGGCTCCTCACAACTTTAAAATGGGAGGCCCTTTACTGTTATGATAATAAATGAAGGGGGTTCTTCCACCAACCTCTGGAGCGCTTCTTCTTCAAGTGAGTTGGCTTTAATTGTTATGATCTTATTGTTATGATGGGGCCCTAGACCTGCTGTGAGGGCTCTGGATCCTTAATAACTACAGAGGTTTCTGCTATTGTTGTTACTACTCAGGGGTCCTTCATCTACCTGGGACCCCAGGTACTTGGCAGTATAGGGATCCTTATTATGATCGTCTTTTTGGGATAGAGTATTTAACCCAGCTGAAGGGAGGGTCCCATTTTTGCAGTTTCTCAGACAATAGGGTTGACCAGATTTCTTCTTTTACATTTTCCTTTTTCCCCTGTGCAAGTCAGAGGTCGTCAGTCCCCACCCAATATTCCCCTCCCCACCCAAGAACTCACACTCCCAGCCTCCTCCATCATCAACCCACTTAACCCTCCCCACACACAACCTGGAGACACTCTCTGCCCTTCTTGCATGTTACCCTGCCAAATCCTACCCCACTAACCTCCCCACCCCCCAAAAAAGGGGCATTTTCCCTTCTTTTTCTCTGGTCAAAAGATTTGCTTTTATAGACAGAGCAAATGGAAATTATATTCCCTTTTTATGAGCCAGCTTAGACTTCTGATATCACTCTTGGTCTGGGACAATAGATCAATACCAAGGGTTATAAAAAAGATAAAGTTTAGAAGAGTTGTAAAGGAGAGAGAGTCATGATGGATATTTTTGATGATTTTCCAATATTGTATCTTGGAGCACATGCTTCAAGGCAATTAAAGTTTTTAATGTAATGTAAATAATTGTTTCATAAATACTTCAGAAGAAAGTGTGATCTTTCTGAGCAATTACTGGACCTATTTAAAAAGTGTAATGTGATTTAAGCAAGGATACAGTATTTCTGTTACCATCCCCATACATTTTCCATGAAGTGTGGGTAAATATATTAATGCACAAGTTGAAAGACTGGTAAGACTAAGAGTACAGTGTTCTATAAAATGTAATGAATTAGGCCTAGTTAGCAATTCTGAGTGGCCTGTTTCCTTGCCAGATTAAATTGCACGTGATGTGCGGTTTATCTCAGCTCTTGATAACTTCACGTTTAAATTACCACTCCCATTCTGCAAAATGAATTTAGGGAAATTTCATAACTCTCACATGGCAATTTTTTTAATGGCTACATTTTCTTCTGAGCATCTGTAAAGCTTGCAGCTTCCTTGTCTTTGAGTCTGTTTTTTTAAAGACCTGTAATAGGAAATTTGGAGTGAATGTGAAACCCTTCTAAGCCTAAACCTAGATTCTGATGAAAGATTATTTTTAATTTTGTCTGACTTTGAAATCATGGAACAAATTGACATCATGTACCTCCCAATGCAATGTACCAAGGAGGACACAATATCACTTCTATTGTATTTCCTGCCTAAAGTGCATAATCTGAATCTAATTGTGAAGAAATACCAGACAAACCCAAACGGAGGAGAAATTCTATAAAATAAACAGCCTAGTCTCTTTTAAAATGTCACTGTCACATGAATCAGAGAAAGACTGAGGAACTATTCCAGATTAAAGGAAGCAAAACAGACTTGACAAGTGATTAAAACATATGATCCGGGATTTTCCTTTATTATAAAGTGCATTAACTGGAGCCAATGGCACACTTAGAATGAAGTCAATAGATTAGATAATAGTATTGTATCAATTTCCTTGTTTTGATCATTGTATTGTGGTTATATAACAAAATATCCTAGTTTTTAGATAACCCAATGAAGTACTTAGGGGTAAAGGGACAGGCATCATGTCTACAACCAACTCTCAAATAGTTCAGAAAAGAAATAATACGCATTTTTCTATTGTAACTACATAGAATGATATAGCAAATATTGCAAAATATTAACATTTGAGGACTTTTGATGAAGCGTATACAAAAATTCTTTGTACTTGCAACAGTTCTTGGAATATCAAGTTATGTAAAAAAGAAGAAAGTTAAAAGAAAAATATAATATGTCTGACTTTGTTTGTTAGGGACTATTGGCTCCTGAATAAAAATTCTGCATGGAACTTTTCTACTTCTTGATTGACATAGGCTATACCTTTGACCGAGCAGGAAATTGCCACAGCAAACATGTTTACCGAGAAGCGGTGAGAAAATCCAATAATTCAGATTGTTTTAAGTCTGTGATATTTTTAAATGACTTAATGCAGCGGGTCTCTGAAGAATTCCGACAATTTTAATGGTAGAAGTTGCAGTCCCACTGAGGAATGAGTTGCTACATAAATACTGAATGATCGTGTCTTTCTGTCTGGGCTGAAACATATTAGCTTTGCTTAGTGGCTTATTGCTTTATTCACAAAATAAATTTCAGCCATCTCTCCCCACCATATTCCAAGAGGATCGTGAGCCTGTGCCTTATTAGATGTGGGGCTTACATTCCAAAGGCATCAGTTACCATCTCAGGCTCAGCAATAATGAATTCAGCAGTTAAGTGTTTACCTCCTAAACAGAGTTAACTGGGGAAATGATATTATTATGGGTAGTCCTTAATGGAAGATGGTAAGCCAGGAAATTCATGCTTTTTCAGCAATCAGCCTTGGATTTGGGAACTAAAACTCTAAAATATTAAACATTTTTGTGAAAAGCTGTTTTTCATGTTCTTAACACTACCTACCACAAATACACATATGTACATAGATATGCAAAAACTTAAGCAGGTGCCTGGTTGATTCTGGATTCATAAAAACTCAGATGTCAAGATGAGTATTAAAAAATTACAATAAAAAAAATTAACCCTCCCCACCACACCAAGCGGAAGCAGAGGGCAGCTTGGGCAGCCTATCCTGAAAGCAAGCAGACAGACAGCCAGATCTTTTAGGAAATTCATAAACTGTGCAAGAATTCCAAGGAAGACAATGGCAGGTCTTTAGCCACAAACATAATGATATGCAAAATCCCCAGCATCAAAGCTGAAACAAAAGAAAATGTCCTTCCATAGCTCTGCATTGCCCACTGCAGCTGCCAGACAAGGAGAAAGACTAGAGACTCCAAATTTAT
>PVJC01032674.1:0-19801 GCA_004026665.1 Murina feae
TGTAGATCCATGGATCTATTGGTTCTATTTCTCTGGAATTCCTGACTGATAGTCCTGTAGTTTTTGTTGTTTTGCTTTTTTGTTTGTTTTGTTTATTACTTTGCCCAGCATAAAGCAGAGGTAAAATATTCAAGAATAATTCTCTAGTATTAGGAGAGCTTATTTTTAGAGAGTAAAATTCTAGTTGTTAATAGAGTCAAGGAGAGAAAATAGGCCAGATCCTAAACCAGGCTCTCATAGCAGAGTTCGAAGCAGGAATATTAGCCAATGGGTGAGGTGAAAATGTCATAGGTTTTGAGAGGCAATTTGCTAAAAGATACAGTTCACAAACCTAAAACAAATACCTGAACTTGTGAATAACACTCTGACTATATTATAGCAGCGGGCCATTATCAAACCCAAATCAGATTTCATGAAGCGATTTTGTGCTCTGCCTTGTTCATCCTTCTTGGTAACTGATACAATGTCTGTGAGTGGGCTTTTTGTTTGTTTATCCACTAATGTAATATCTGCTGAGCATTG
Organism: Murina feae; assembly: GCA_004026665.1. Lineage (NCBI taxonomy): Eukaryota > Metazoa > Chordata > Mammalia > Chiroptera > Vespertilionidae > Murina > Murina feae. The sequence goes on from PVJC01032674.1 coordinate 523, forward strand.
TTATGTGCAAGACTCTGTCCAAGGATGGAAATAATTAGGACATGAAAGGTATGTTGTCCCCTCCCTTATGGAATTTGCATTCCAGTAAATGAGTTAGATGTGAGACAACTTGCAGATACCATTAATTACTTAGTTATGACTGGGACACGTGCTTAAAGAAGTAGAGGGTGCTGTGAGTGCCTGTAGAAGGAGATCCCGACCCAAACTGTGGAAAGTGATGGCGAGAGAGCTGCACAGGAAGAAGGGGGCTGGTGGGGCAGGAGGGGCAGGAGAGGTGTTTCAGGCAGAGGGAGTGTATGTGAAGCATCTGAAACAAGAACTAGATGGATTTATGTTTGAGGCCTTGAAAGGAGGTGGGTGCAGCTGGAACTTAGGGAGCCAGAATGGAAGAGTGAGGTTTGGGGCTGCAAGGGTGGCAGGAGTTTTGTCAAGCTGTGTTAGCCCAGCAGCAACTATTGTCTGTTTCCCATAGCAACTGGAAAGTCACTGCAGAGTGTTAAGCAGAGGCATGAAGTGGTTGAAGGAATGAAGTGGTGTTTGAGTTACAAATATGGTCATTGTACTAAGCAGGATAGGGAGACTGGAACATTTGATGATTCTATATAATTGTCTTAATTTTAGAGAATAATTTCTTTCTTGGTGTGTGTGTGTGTGTGTGTGTGTGTGTGTAATTCTCTGTTTTCTATGCATAGAAAATCTTAATATGAGCAAAAACAGAGCTCAAATTTATGATAAATAAAAATGAAAAACAGTACCACTAATCACAAATAAGGACCACTTATTAAAGAAATACAATTAATATTTTAGGAAAGTGAAGGAAAGTTTTTCAAAGTAAGGACACAGATTGAATTATTGAAAGCTAGTAATACATGTAAGGACTCCCAAAATATTTCTCCAAGGCTGCCACTTTAATTATAAGCCATCACAATATCTGCACATTGTTCATAATGGATGGTTGAATCATATATAATTATAACTAATCAAAAACCATTACAAATGTATTTACTCTTTTTAAACACTTTCCTATTTCATTACAAATGGCCGATTGAACACTTCCACATCCATTATGAACTATATTTCCATTCAATTTACTATTAAGATTTCTTGGACAGCTACAATGTGGCTTTTGTGCATTATAAATATTTCATCGTCTCTCTGTGCTAATCTGTTTCTCATTTGCTTGCCAAAACTTATGAAGTGCTTATTAAACACTGATAAATAATATTACAGCACCTGAAATGAAATATTGCTGTCTTGCAAATTAGCTTATTGGTAAACCTTAGGGTTGGTGATACTTTAATCTGTATTATCCAGTCTTTATACTTCATTATAAGCAATGAATATTGCTATGCCATTGGATTGGGGGGAAATGAATCACTTCCAGTGAAACCTTCACCAACTTAAACAATTTTCTTGTTCTACAGAATTAATCAGTTGCCTGTTAGTCTGCGAGAGAGGGCAAGTAGGAGTAATAGCATTCTCTTCCATCTAGAAACTTCTCAGACTCATTGGAAGTCTTTGGCCTACTGTGCTCAGTTTTCCCTATACGTTCTTACTTTTATTTTGAATGTCTCTTGCCAAAATGGGCATCATCTTGTTCAATATTTCCAAAGCTGGTGGCTGGATTATTTTGCTATGAGTTGATATGGACATTTAATAATTTATGGCAAGTAAAATCATGGATGAGAAAAATATCTCTTCAATGTTTTAATTAATAGAATCATAGAATGTTGAAAGAGAATTTTAAAAATTATTTAACCCAGTGACGGTAAATTTGTGCAACACAGGCCCTCACATTTTTCTTCGATGGTAGACATTACTAATTGAGCACAATCCTCTTTTCGCGGGGCTTGAATGTAATCTGAGAATCTAAAAGCTTTCTTCCATTACCAGATTACCATTAATGGAACTTCAGGTGAAGTCTATTTACAGTCTCTGATCATATTTAGCATCTCATTATACAGGCAAGGAAATGAAAGCTCTTAAGAATGAAATGATTTGGCCAAAGTCACTCTTCCGGTCAGGGACAGAGCTGAGGTCCAAGCCTAGGTCTTTTGAATTCTAAGCTACCATTTGTCCTATCATCCCCATGCGACTTTTCTTTCCTTATACTTTTACCCTCCAAAGCCCCTTCCAAATGGCCATCTTTATTTTCTCATGCTGTTTTAATGATGGAAATTGGAAATCATTTTTAATTTCCCAAAATTAAGTGTTTGAATTGCATTGTAATTTTTAAAAAATATATATTTTATTGATTTTTTACAGAGAAGAAGGGAGAAGGGATAGAGAGTTAGAAACATCAATGAAAGAGAAACATTGATCAGCCACCTCCTGCACAATCCCCACTGGGGATGTGCCCGCAACCAAGGTACATGCCCTTGACTGGAATCAAACCTGGGACCCTTGAGTCCGCAGGCCGACGCTCTATCCACTGAGCCAAACAGATCAGGCTGCGTTGTCATTTTTTTTCTTCCCAGGTTTGGTGTTTTTCAGGAAAGGCTGTAGATGAAGTATGTATATTCAGCAGTATACATGGTGGAAAATATTTTAATGTGTTATAAGCATGCATACCTGATATAAAATTACATAAAAATGTCAGTTATATATTACTATTGTTCACACAAGAGCCACTTATCTTAATTCCAAATTTGAATTTATTTTCTAATTGAGCAACTGAATGAAAGTGTTCCTTTTTTTAACTAGTGAAACATTTTCAGGGAAGACAAACATAATTGTTTTTATTATTTACAGTTAAAAAAAAAAAAGAAGACAGACCTTACATAATTCCCTGAGAAAATTTGAGACTGTAGGGAGAAAGATGTTACCTTTTCTTTGGAGGAGGATAATAAAGGAACTGCTCTGATTATATTTAAATAGATGCCCAGTGTGCCATTGGATTTGTGGGTGCTGAGAACTGTGATGGGCCTCCTACTAACAATCACATTAACCCTCCACTGACTCTAATGACTTCTGTCTTTTGAGAGTTGGATTCCTTTCTTTATTCCATATGGCTCTTATTATCCTGGGGGAAAGTTAATAAGATCTCTTCCAGGCCTGCTTTGCCATAAGCCTTGTTAAATTCCAAGACTAATAGGAAATGAATTGAGCTAATAAAAAGATACCTTAACAGTTAAAAAATCTTGGAGAAATTTTTTGAAAAGACAATTGGCCATAGCATTAAATAACAACCTTAAGCATTAGCTACAGAGCCCATAATGATTGCTTGTCCTGTTGATGCATGCCTATCCCCTCCTTATCTGTACTAGCTTCATAATTAACTATTTGGGATGGCATTCCTGGAGCTAACTAAGAAGTTGCTTGTCAGTTAGCACAAAGTGCTGGTAATTAACTTCCTAAGGCACCTCTGCTGCTGGGCAAAAAATAGACTCAATAAATTTATACCACGTCATGCCGTATGACAGAAGCTCATCCATCCCCTGCTTTTAAACAAGGTATCAGAAACAGGTATCTTGACAAATATAACCTAGAAATAACATATATAAGACCAATTCATTTTATAAAGTGATGACTCACTTTGAGAAGAATGTATAGTAACAAACTTTGGAGGTATTTTGAGCTAAATAGGAGTGAAAATTCTTACTATTTGACATTGTTTCCAGGGACTCTTGGTAAAGTGAAGTCTAAGTCACAGGAAGCCTCAGGACTTTCAGTTGCTACTGATGGACTCCTGGGAGCTCTACATTTCTGCGATTTGTAATGGTTTGGTTGGCACAAACCGCATAATAGGAATCTGAGGAAAGTGATTAAATTTTTTTCTATCTTTTTAACTAAAAAGAAAAATATATGATGCTGCAATTATTTTTAAAGGAAAGTTAACAAAAGTAAACAGCAAGACCCCTCTCATATTTCTTCTCAGAGTCATTTATTACTAAAACACAAATTATTAAGTGAAGGTTTATGTTTTTTAAAAAGTAGCCTTGACTGGTCCATTTCTGTTGATACTAGGGCTGCTTCTTGATACACTGTATTTTCCTCTGAATAGAGATGGCAGGAGTATAAGTTGCTAACTGTTCAACATCAACATGAAGGTACAAAAAAACACTGGATTTGGAGTCAGATGACCTTCATTCAAGCCTCAAATCTGCCACTTTGTAGTTATATACTTTAGAACATGTCACATAACATTCTCCATCCTCAGTTTTTTTCATCTTTAAAACGGAGTCAATAATTACCAGCCCAACTTATTCCATAGGCTTAACCACAGTCATCTGTAAATTTTGAAGTATATTTTTATTGCAGTGTGTGACTTAGGCCACATATTGTTTTGTTTTGTTTTGTTTTTTTTTCTATCTTACACTAGGAAAAAACATTTCCTAATTTTTATCTGCTGCTGGAAGCTAATTCCAGCATGTCATAAATGCAAGAAGTTTCATCAGAAGGTTGATGGAACCTTGAGGATTGCCTGCTGAAAATGGCTAAGGACATTTCCCCACATCTAAAGATTTGCATAAATGATTGCTTGCTGCCAGACAGCTGAGGGTATTTTAATCTACATGTTATTGCCTCCTATTGGCCAAATACCTGAACAGCCATAGTCAGTTACCCCAATCTGACAATGGATTCTGTATACCTAACCTTGTACTTGATGCATATCTATTTTGCCTTAGGACAATTTGTGTTAATAAAAAGCAAGGGGTCCAGAGAGACAGGACTTGATTTATTTAGCTGTGTCTTCTCTGGCTCCCCAAAATGTCTCCCAAAATTATGTTTCATCTCTAGACTCTTTAATAATTTACCACAGCCCTTCTCCAGATTCCTGAAACCCTTTCTAGATGCTGGATTAAGACCCCTGGCAATCTGCTTCATAATTTGTTATATCATGGTGCTACTAAATATATTATATCATTAAAATGGTAATCTTCTTAAATCTCTGCTTGTATTTGATGTATATATCTACTTTGCCTTAGGACAATTTGTGTTAAGGGGTCCAGAGATACAGGAGGACTTGATTTATTTAGCTAAGATAGAGAGAAACTTACTACACCTTTACACACCTTCATCTACTTATTACTGAGTACATATTGACGATAGTGGCAGTCCATATAGCAGTGTCACGTGATTCTTGCTGAGTGTGTCCAAGGTGCCAAGCACAATGCTAGGTGTTGACATGCATTTCACATTTACATTTTGCATTTTACATTTACTCCTCCTAACAACCCTACCAGGCACTTCTTACACATTTCCTATTTTACAAATGAGGGAGTAAAACTCAAAGGGTTAACTATCTTCCTGAGACACATAGCTGGCAAGTAGAGATGGCAAGGATACGAAGGAAGCCAGGCCGGACTGATTCCAAAGTCCAAACAATTCAGAGCCGTTCACTGCACTGCCAGAATGCCTTTTATTTATATTCGAGGGTACTAACTTCTTGTGTAACTCATTGGGATCTGAATCTTCTCCATTGTGTTATATTTATTTCATGTTTTTAATTTATTGGACTAGCAGAAAGGAAAGGAGGAAGGAAGATAAGGAAGGAAAGGAAGAAAGATAAAAAGGAGAGAAAGGTTTAAGCAGGTTAAATCTGTTTTTGAGGGTTTTAGTTCTTATTTCTCAACAGGATGATATACTTCTGTTTAAAAAAATTATCTGTACTCCTTCTGTAACCAATTTGTTAATCATGTTTTGGTGACTGATTTTTGGGCACATCTCCCAGAAACTTTAAGGCAACCCTGAACAAACACTAACAAGTCTGTATGCAAAAGTAGCCTATTATTATTCATGGACAGTATTACATAGAATTAAACTTTTGGAAACTGCACCAAACACATTCAGCTCAACATGAAAGTAAGCTGAATTTCCATTTGGTTTGCTTCTCGCTGAGCCTTCAAATTATAAAGTGAAGCAAAGCCAAAAGATTAATACAATGAAAACAAAGATTGGGAAATTAAATGACACGATACAATTTTCTGCCTCATTGGGCTGGCACCAATAATATGCAAAGGAAAGTCTGCTTAGTGTTGGTTAGCTGCTATATAAATGCAGGACAATCACTCTCCTTCTTGAGGGAGACTATTTTCTTGAATCATACAGTCATTGACTCTTCCAATTACCACAGTCCCCACGCACAGTTTGACTTTATTTTTTTATCTTTATTTTTTCTGCTCTACCACAGTATTATTATTATTATTATTATTATTATTATTATTATTGTTAGCATTTACACAGGTACATGCTTTCACATTATCTGAAATATTTTAATGATAGCTCCAGGGCATCCATAAAACCTGGAGCCTACTGCCACACTCATAATTTAATATTTTATAAAATGGATCTCTGAAGGTATCTGAAGGCCCTAATAGTCTGTCTTTAAATCACGCCTATCAGAGAAACATTAGCTCATGGTTGATATCTCACATTCAGGCTTCTATTGGCATTCTACCCATAATGTATCATTGCTGATCCTTGTCAAGATTCCTTCTAAAGTAATTTATGTGATAAGAAACTGCTTTAAGCTACCCCTAACTTTATTTGAAATTACTTTTATCACATTTGCATTCAAAGGCTGTCATGTCTATACTACCCAAATTCTCTAGATGATTCAGACATCCTCTAGAGAATTAAATTGTTCATTAACTTTCAAATATCCCTCTAACACTGCCAAACAATATAAAGCAGTCAACAGCAATCCATCTCCAGCCAAGTGTGGAGCATCAGACTGGATCTGAAGAAGGTACAATAAAGAACAGACAGCTGCAAGTCTCCAGCCCCTTGGAGAGGAATTGTTCTCTCCAGTGTCACTTCTGGTCATCAGGCAGGTACCAGGCAGAAGCCAAGAGAGGAGTTACCCACCTACTTCCCCCCACACCCAAAGCCTTCAATAGGATTCTTGCTCTTTTCTGTCTAAGGTGAATCTTTTCAAAAGGGAAAAATGTTGAAAGAAAAGAGTATTTACTACAGAGGCCAATCAACTCTCTATTTGGTGGACTTGACTTAGTTATTCCACTCTGGAGTTTCTTATAAATACTTATTTTTGCAAGTCAATTTTAGACCTTTTCCCCCTTCAGATTTCTTAAGAGTCTCTGGAGATAATTGATTTCCAGTTTTCCATATAAATAATCAAAATGCTTTAAAGATGTGTAAGTCCTTTCAAACAATGGTTAGTGGAAATCAGAACTGCTAGGTCGTCAGCCACAGAGGGAAAGAGTTGGTATGGGCCTCAAGGAGTCGAGCTGAACAGAGAGAGAGGACCCCTGTTGCTACTAGATTTAATTTTGTTTCCTTTTTCACTATTTTGAATTTTAAAATTAGTAGCTTGGGGTTCACTCAATTTTTGCAAAAAGAAAAAAAATTGTTTTTATTTCCTGGTTTCCTTCAAATTTGTATCTTGCTTGCCTCCCATATATGATTGGGATGGCGGTAGTGACAACCAGCTTTGGGGTCATGTGCTTTGAGGCTTTTTGATTTGGTACTTTTGAAACATGATACTAAAGCCTGACACACTTGTAATTAAATAATAATAATATTTTATAAAATGGATCTTTATGGGCACTTGAAAGCCATAATGAAGCTGAAAGATTGAGCTTCTCATCCTGGTTCTTCTCATTATTATGTTTTTATCTTCTGAATAGTAATAAGCCACCTTTACCCTAGAAAAAGAATACTTTATATTTTGTTCAAAATTCTAAAATGAATTTAGGAACCACATTATTTTATCTGAGAGAAACTCACTGAAATGTGTAATCTCACTTTTTTTTTTGGACTGAATAGAGTACACAGGGACTAAAAGAATTTCTCTTTCGTTTTTTATTAAAATGAAAGCTTCACTGCCTTTCCTCACTGCCTTTCTATTTCTGGAGATGGCATGGCATGAGTGAGCACATGGGTTTTGGAGTATGCCTGCTTGATTTGAACCTGGTCTCTACCGCTTATAGCTATTGACCATGGGTCAATTACTTCACCTCTCCTTGCCTTGATTTCTTCAGCTATAAGATGGAAATAATGTTAGGACATTTATCATAAAGTTGTTGTGGGTACAAATTGAGTAAATACATGTACAGTGATTAGAAACATCTCTGTCTTTCATCCCAGATATTTTTTTCCTGGCCCAAATATCTTAAATAATAAAGTAGTTCAAGAAAAATAAAGACTAATAAACAGATGGTAACAAACCCTTAATGATTAGTAACAGTTTTCTGGGCTGTGAATGCTCCTTTCGATTTCCTTTATCCAATATTTCAGAGATTCTTGATGCTTTCATTACTGCAGTGGAAGAAAAAGAAGGAATGAAAAGCGAAAGTACAGTTGGCAGATTTTTAATAGTCTCCCTAGATGAAGAAACATTACAAGTGCTTCAGTCTTCAATGTAATTTCTTGTTGCTGAACTTAATCATAAATTCACTAGAGGCCCCGTGTACGAAATTCGTACACTTGAGGGCAGGGAAGCGTGGGAGTCTCTCAACCCAGCCTGCACCCTCTCACAGTCTGGGAGCCCTCAGGGGATGTCTGACTGACCGCAGTTGGATGGACATCCTTAGTGCTACCGCGGAGGTGGGAGAGGCTCCTGCCGCTACCACTGCGCTCGCCAGCTGTGAGCCCGGCTCAGGGCTTCTGACTGAGAGGCACTCTCCCTGGGGGAGCACACTGACCACCAGGGGGCAGCTCCTGCACTGAGCATCTGCCCCCTGCTGGTCAGTGCACTCACAGTCACCAGTCGTCCTGCCTTTGGTCAATTTGCACATTAGCCTTTTATTAGACAGGATCTTGGCTTCATGAACTTTTTTGGTTTAGTTAAAGAGAAGCATGATCCTTGTTGTATTGTCAAGGAAAAAAATTTTCAAGGCACCTGTTTCTACAGTGCTACAAATTTGTTCTCATAAGAAAAAAAAAGATGTATACTGAAAAGAGAAATAAGGGACTTCAGGATATTTCTTAACTTTCGAGACCATGCTTTTGGCTATTACTAAAAAGCTATTGTATGGAACTGATGGTAGAAATTGCTACGATTTCCTTGACTTCAGCTGAATTTTTGCTAAATAATTTATCTCCACTGGTCTATAAATTTATGTGGATGATCCTGCATAATTCGCTCCTACTGAGACATTTCCCTGAATGTGTTGATTTTTCTGTTTCTATGACAATGATGGAATCAGCAGGATTTTTTTTTTTTGAAAATGTAAAACTATGGGCAGAGTTTAAAAGCCTATAGAATTTATTTTTATTTAAATTAAAATATATTTTGATGATGACTCTGAAAAGAACATTAGTAAAATCAACTCTTGTTTATGGTGTATGAAAATACACTTTAACTACAATTTCAGAATGCCAGTGGGGGTTCAAAACAGAGAATGCCTTTTTTTTTTCCCACTTAATTCACACTTCACTGAGTCACAGAAATAGTAATTTTTAAGTAAAGTGACCTCAGCAAACATCAAACTACCCTAAGGTTATTTAGTATCGTTTATAAAGTTTAGACTTTTACTTCAATCAGCACATCAGTCATCGAAGGGTTAAAGATGAGCTTGGTGAAAGGAGGAGGGGACTTTGGAGGCCATTTCCTCAAGCTTTTAGCATTCATGGCAGGTTAAGTCACACCAGTTTTTATTAAATGATGCATAATTCAGTGATAAATTGGTTTAGCGCTGCCTGTTACAAGTCAGGTCTGAGGGTTTACAGGGGTCAGTCTAGAGGCACTGTGGCTGTTTCATGTCATTAGTTTTCATTCAGTTGCAATGTGTAACCATTCTGGCACATGTCTTTCATTAGTGGGTACAATGCTCGCTTTGTGTGTGAACATCCTTAGATGGTAAAAGCCAATTTAGAGCTTTCTCACCTTCCTTTTATGTGAGTGGATTCCATCAGACCCACATGTGTGTGGAGCTAAAGGTTTTTGTGATGGGGTCAGGCTCATTTCCCATTTGCATTGCATTCTGCCCAGCTGACTAGAGGCTCTCTCTGAAGTTAATGGGTGTTGAACACTGGATAAGACCATCGTGTCAAGTTGCCGAACTCCTTCCTCTCGGGAAGTCAGAAAGCTCCTGGAACACTATTTCCTTTTAAAGCTTTCTTTTGCTAAGTGGAAGACAGGGTGAGTTATTTTTCCCCCGTTAACTCAGGTACAAAAACCAGACTGTTTTTTTCTACCAGCACATAACACCCCTTGCCCGCCCCCTACTGGCTCAAATAAGAAATTATTTGAATGTAATTCGATTTTGGTAAGGTTTCTGTGTGTGCAAATAGTTACCTGCATGTTAATTAGTTCCTTGTGGGAATATCCTTTAGTAATTAATACAAAGCTGGGGATTTAAAACATTTTGTAGAAAGTCAATGGTTAAAATGGTGAACACATGGACATTTTATAAAATAGATGATGTTTTCTATCAATCTCTTTACCTTTTTCTGTTGAGATAGACTTGTTTTGGAAGAGAGTACTGTAGCTGTGGTAGGACATACTCTCTGAGTGAGTCAGTTGCTCATACTTTTAAGTTCGACATGTGTATCTGAATACCCAGGTTAGTGGAAATAATAAAGCTTTGAGTTTGGACCAAGAGGAATTAGATCTGGGCTCTGACACTTCTTGTAAATGTGATATTCAGGTCTGATTATCTGTGTCTCTGTTTTCTCAGTTGAAAAAATGGATATCATAATACTTCTTTCTCTGGGTTGTAAGTATTAAATGAGATAATATATTTAAACATGCCCTGGGAGGTGCACTCATTCATTCATGCAACAGATATTTTGAGGACCTACTATGTACCAGGTACAGTTCCAAGTATGGAGGATACTACAGGTGAATGTAGTATCCATACACACATATAATGCTTATAGTGAGATGAGCGTGATAATATTCACAGTAAATAGTGTATTATACTGTTTGTTAGGCAGGGTAAGTGCTATGGAGGAAATCAAAGTAGGGTATGTAATACAGGAGTGCAGGGCTATTCTAGTGCTATAGGATAGCCAGAAAAGGCTTCTCTAGGAAAATGGCATTCGAGCAAAGACTTGACGGAGATAAACGAGTAAATTGTGGATACTTGTTTACCTCCGTGGGGGAAGAGCATTCCAGAAAGAGGGAACAGCCAATGGAAGGGCTGTGCTTGGCATGTCTTAGCTAGTATGGTGGAGAAAAGAATAGTAGGAGATGAGGCAATAGGGGCCATTTCACTTAAGACTTTTATGTCATTACTAGGGGCCTGGTGCACAAAAATTTGTGCACTCAGGGGTGGTCCCTCAGCCCGGCCTGTGCCCTCTCACAGTCTGGGACCCCTCAGGGGACATGTACCTGCTGGCATGCCTGGCCAGCCTGGGTGAGGGGCTGATGGCTGTTTGCTGGCTGGCCAAGCCCCCAGTGGGGACCCTCACCCCATGGGGTTGTGGCCCGCCTGGGTGAGGGGCTGAGGGCCATTTTCAGGCTGCCCACATCCCCTTCAGGGTTCGGGTCCCTACTGGGTGCCTGGCCAGCCTGGTGAGGGGCTGAAGGCTGTTTACAGGCTGGCCACAGCTCCCATTGACCCAAGGTCCCAGCGAGACTGGCTGGAAGCAGGTTTCTTGGGTTTATTTATCTTCTATAATTGAAACTTTGTTGCCCTGAGCAGAGGCCATAGCCTGCCTAGGCAAGCAACACAGCCTCCTGTTTGCTTCAGCTCTGTGGCTTCTATAATTGAAACTTAGTTGCCTTGAGCAGAGGCCACAGCTGGCCTAGGCAGGCAGTTTCCTCTATTGCTGGCCTCCTGTTTGCTGTAGCTTTGTGGCTGCTGGTCGCCATCTTGGCTGGGTTAATTTGCATACAGCTTCTCTGATTGGCTGGGGGCGTGGCTTTGATGGGGGTGTGGCTTAGGTATAATGGTATGGGGGTCAATTTGCATATTACTATTTTATTAGATTAGATGAGGGTGCTGGCATTTATAAGAAATGGAGAGTAATTGGAGGGTTTTCACCAGAGGAGTGATGTGATCTGTTTTAGTGTGTTAGAGTTCTCCCGGAAACAGACTTTGAGATGTATAGCTGTGTGTAGTATATTTATTTTGGAACTATTCTCAGAAGCAACACCTGTGAGAGAGTTGGTGAGCACCACTGGGCACAGGGAGAAGCCTGAAATGTGATACAGTTGCAACAGGTTCCTCAGCTGATCCACAGGGAGTCTGGGCAGGTATGACCCTTCAGAGTTGTCCCAAACTAAGGAAAAGGAGTGAAGCTTTTGTACCCCCACACTGATCAGTCATTGTTTACCTTACAGGAAGGTCAAAGCTTTAGTAAGGCAGTTCCTGTTGGATGAGTTTAAGAAGGGGACGCAAATGAAAGCCTTTGGCAGCCAACATTCCCAGTTTCTGGGGTAGCAAATACCTCGGGGGGGATCTGGGTGATGCCCCATAGCATGAATTACACTGATGTTTCCATCAAGGCCATGGTGACTGCTATTTGAGAATGTGTCATCTGGATAAAGGGAGAAAGGAAAATGACCAGTTAGTGGACTGTTGCAAAAACCCTGGAGAGGAATGATGTAGATTGGATCAGAGCAGGATGATAGCAGTGGAGGAAATGAGAAGGTACATTTTGAATGGAATGCTGTAGGATTTACTGATGGATTTGATGTAGGCTGTTAAAGTAAGAAAGAAATCAAGGGTAATTTGAAGTTTTTGGCCTGAACGACTAGAAGGAGAGATTTTTTTTTGTACTTCTTAAAAAAAAATCTTTATTGTTAAAAGTATTACATATGTGATTGTTCCCTCCTCCTCCCATTAACCCCTTTAGAAGGAGAGATTTGCTATTAATGGGGGTAGGGAAGACTGTGAGAGAAGCAGGATTGAGTGAGGGGGAATCAGGAGCTCAGTTTTAGACATGTTGAGTCAGAGGTGCCTACTACACATCCTAGTGGGTATGTTGAATAGGAAGTTGGATATGGAATTTGAGCAAGAGAGATATTTTGGGAATCCTTGACATGTACCTGGTATTTAAAACTGTGAGACTGAATGAGATCACCAAATGCAGTGAATATATGAGTAATTCTAAGGATAATCTCTGAAGTCTAGCTTCCTTTGACTACCTTTAGGATTCATAATAAATTACCTCCTTAAGTAAGAAGATCCCGGCTCCTCTCCGCCCCCTCCCTCCAGCAATCTGTGGAAGTTGTCTTACAGTGAGTTTGTGGTAGGCAGAATAATGGTTCCTTAAAGATGTCCATGTCTAGTCTCCAGAATTTGTGAATATGTTGTTATCTTTCATGGCAAAAAGTGCCTTGTAGATGTGATTAAGTTAAGATCTTAAGATAGGAAGATTAGCTGGATTACAAAGGTTGTCTCAGTGTAATCATAAGGATTCTTATAAAAAAGAAAGCAAGAGGGTCAGAGTTAAAGATGTGATGATGGAAGCAGAAGTTAAAATTATGTCTTTAAAATAGAGGTAGGGCCCACAAGGCAAGGAATGCAGGCAGCCTCTACAAGCTGGAAAGGCTATGAAATGGACTTTCTCCTAGAGCCTGCAGGAGGCATGCAGCTCTGCTAACCCTCGAATTTAGCCCATAAAACCCAGTTTGGCCTACTCTCTAGTACTCTAAGATAATAAGCCTGTGTTTTAATGTGGTAATTTGTTATAGCAGCAATAGGAAACTTAAATATAGGCTACTTTGCCCTGTAGGGCCTAAATTGTGCATTGGAGAATTAGGAATAGGTAAATCTTAAGGGTCTAAAATATTGATGTTTGCATATAAATAAAAATCCCTTTCAACTGTTTGTTCTATCTATCATCTATCTATCTATCTGTCGATCGATCTATCTATCATCCATCTATCATCTATCTATCTAATCTATTCATCCACCCATCCATCCATCCATCCATCCATCTATTCATTATCCATCTTTTCTCTATCTGGTAAATAGAAAGAAGTTCCATATGTCCCTGTGCCCTTGATTTTAATAATCTGTTTATCAAGCCATCAGTATTCTGTTGCCAAAAGAATTTACAAGCCAATTAACCCTGGTGGCTGGATACTTCCAGCAGCACAACATGGTCCCTCCCCCACTTCACAGTCAGCGCAGGGAAAGAAGAATGCAGGGCCTCCAGGGCTCATTATTCAGCAACCCCTTCGCCAAAAAATGTGCTACTTCTGTGAAGCATCCTTTAGCTGTATTTTTATTTTATAGCACCCTGCCTTGACCATTTTGCAAAATAATGGTCCTCTTCTTATCAGCCCCTCTGCTGCCAGTCTAATTTATCTGAACGGATTTTTTTTCAGCATCAATATACAGTATAGGTCCAGGTGAGGCACTGGCTGTAATAACGGTGGGCCACCATGCAGCAGGCGGAATTTAAAGTACCCATCACTTACACCAGCAAAATGGATGTACATCTGGAACTATGTACAAATTGTTTCCAAAAGAACATGCACCTCTGAATTTGTGTATAAATTTGAAAGCTGGTGTTCATTTGAAAGTCTGTTTTATATGCATATTTAAACCTATGTTTTTTGTTTATGTCTGAGGAATGATGCTTCTAGAAAGGAAGCCTGGTATAGTGTAATAAGGTGCTTTTAGTAACTTTTTTGGGGAGAACAAGCACCCTAGATTATAACTCTCTTCTATCTCCGTATATATTTTTTCATACTGAGTGCAGTAATTACTTTCAAGACTTCTTTCAGCAATGTTTTAATTTTTACCCCCCAACCTTGGTGCCCTTTCCAATTTAAAACGATTTTGAAGTTGGGAAGATCTGAACAGATCATCATGTTATGTTTCTTGACCTAGAGTAAGCACAAAGTATTTGCCTGCTGTTAGAAAGCTATAGTATCCACTATTCCTGGGGTGGCAGAGCCATGGAAACTGTGGGGAGAGAAAGAGCACTTTGTTGTTGGAGTTTCAGGTTGTCACCTTCCCAGAGCCCTGCATCTGTCCTCTTCAGAGGAAAGTTTTAAAACCTGTGTTGTTGATGACAAATTGAACTTTATTTGTTGCTTCCCCCAACCTCCGGCCCCCTGTTACCTTTTATGAAGCTAACTCTTAGCATGGAAAATTTGAATGGGATTTTTCCACATAAGCTTTAAATATTCAAACTGCTTGTGTCAGCTTTGATTATGTGAGGGGTCATACTGGTCGTTGTTATAGTTGTCGGGAGCCTTTTGGCTTCCAAATATTTCCACATAGCAACTTTTCCGTGTGGTTTCAATGCTTAACATTTAAACTGTCCTAAGTCAGTGCTGATGAATGATTTTTATCCTTCCAGTATTTCTATTCCCCACCCTGCCTCCCCTCTCCCCTTCTGCTGCTGTCCCTATCCTTCTTCTCGGTTTTCTACCATAGGTACTCAGGAATAGCTGATCAAGTATGTTTCTTGCATCTTGTTGTATGTGTTTTAGGGACTTGGTTCGCCCTTCTGTCTCCCAGTCCCCATGGCTACCTTTGATTTTCTTTAAGTCTGTGATCAAATTTAATGGAGTAATGGATTCATGAATTATGATTGTAAGATTTAAAAAATGATCTGTTACTATCAAGGCAGAGGATAATGACTTAAAGCATTTGCTGGGGTTTGGCTATGAATTATATGACAACCCACGTACACACGTGGAAGGGGCTATGCACCTGTAGTGAGTAATGAAGCTGGGATTCCCTATGGACAGTGTACCATGGCTATATTTGCCATCTGAATGGATGGAGTTTCTTGCAATCCAAGGAGACTGTGACTTACTTCTGAAGTCCTATATACATGATTCTTATGGTAAAAAGAAATTTTCCAGAAATGCAAGTCTAGGGAAATAATTATTTCTTTATGCTGCCAGACTTGAGTGGATATTCATCAGTCTTTGTTAAAATTCTTAACTTGTAAGAAAAAGTTTTAAGGTCGCTTTTTTTCAGTTGTGAATTTATAAGTATGTATTTGACTAGTAATTGAGGTATAAATAATTCACTTTTGAACATTTTGTAATTAGCTGAGACATAAAGGCTAGATCAAGAATTTCACTGAATTTCCTTTAGTTTCATGCTTCCTATTAATTTTTTTCCTTTGATACAGTTAAAGTACTACTGAATATGCTCAAGCATATGTGCATGTATAAACACAAGCACTCACATAGGCAGGAGTCAGGAGTATCATATGTTGTGTCCAACCTCAAAAAAGGCTAAAAAATTAATGAACAGGGCCACCCTGTCATGAATCCTGTTTCCTGATAAGATAAACAATGACCCTTAATTAGAAGCTAAAATTTTTAATTAAGATGATTCTGCAGTAATTATCTCAGTTGTCTGCTTCACTGGATTTTAATGAAAAAGATTGATTGAGTATAATACTAGTAGCATAATTAAACATTCAGAGTTGCATTGGCCATTGAGGGAAAAGTAATGTGATTAAACCCTAAAGTACATTCTTTAACAAGACATTTTAGATAGTCATATTGGGTATAGTGTCATGAAGCTTCATTTTTATGCATAGCTTTAACATCTTGAGATAAAAAACAGGGTTAGCCACAACTGACTTATTTACACAAAAATATTTATTGAGCACTTACTATGTGCGGTAGTGATACAGGGGCATAAAACATAGTCTTTAGAATTAAATACACTGTTCAAAGTCTGAGTTCTTTTAATAGTGCAGAATCGAGGTATAAGGGAAGCCCACTCAGCATATTAATTGAAAGGAGATAAATACTCCTTCATTATCTGGTTTTTGAGTTTGTAAATGAGTCAACACATACTTTGCCCTACTGCAGTGCCCACTACTGAGTAGATGCTCTGTAAATAGGATATATCATTACTATAGGTTTTATTTTGAAAGTATTCTAGAATTTTTTTTGAATCAGTCAGTAAATACAGTGTGTTGATTCCCACTAGTTTACAAACTATTTAAGCAAAGAGAGAAGGAAAAATGGTGTTGGTAGTCAATACTGTAGAGTAAAAAGCACTATGATGTTTTAAAATTTCTTTGCAACAGTAATGGACAAATATTAGCAATAAGCAAATATAAAAATCTAGGTGAAATTCTTTTTCTCTGTTGTTTATAAGAAATGCAGAGTAGTTGGCTTCTGGATTGCTTAATTTTCTTACTGCTTTAGAATGCAGGATTCAATGAAAAAATTTCTGGACCTGCCAGGATCAGTTCACATGATCTCATTCAGTTTCTATTAGCCAAGCTTACTTGTTTACTAGGAAGTTGGTGTGGGTTAAAATATGTGTGTAGTGTTGGATAAATTAATCCACCCTAGCTTCATAGGCAAGTCCTAACCTTATAACCCTGCTTTCCTTAGCATGGTGCTGTAATGAACTGAGCTCACCATTTACAGGCAGAATCAACAGTGCTGAGTAGGCACAAGTGAAGAGAAAGTCAGAATACTAGTAATCCAGGCAGATTGAGGTAATCAAATACAGCCTAGAGCCCAGAGTGAACTTCAGGCAATTTGGCCCATGAGGTGGCTACATTGCTGTGCTGATGAGGTGCTAAGACATCCTTGAATAGTGGCTGCACTTGATACCAGAGGTCTCTGGATTTGAAACTTAGATCTTTGATTTACTAGTGGCCTACTCTTGTGGAAGATATCCTCTCTATCTTCTTAATAGGGACTCCGGAATCTGTACATTGAATTTGATGAGACTAAAGTGAGAATCCTATATTATAAAGAGGTAATATGCAAATTGATTCTCACACCCTTGCATCACAAGATGGCTGCCCCATATTGTCACAAGATAGCCTACAGGGGAGGGCAGTTGTGGGGGAACCAGGCCTGTAGAGGAGGGCAGTTGGGGGCAATCAGGCCAGCAGGGGAGCAGTTAGGTGTCAATCAGGCTGGTAGGGGAGTGATTAGGAGGTGATCAGGCTGGACTGAAGGATACCTTTCCTCTTCCCAGTGCACCAGGCCTCTAGTAAAATATAACAGTGAATGTGAAAATGTCAAATTATACAAAACATGATTCATTTATTCCTATAGTTATTTGTCAATTTATGGAACAACTGATTTATCCAAATATTGTGCCAAACAGTGAAAATTCAGGGACGAATAAAATATGCTCAAGTCTTCAAGAGTATTCTGTCTAAGGGGGGAGATATATAAACTACCATAGAAAATTACCATTCAGCATGATAAGTGCCAGGCTCAATGTATGCCTGGAATGTCTTGAAAGCTCAGAGAAGTATCTAATCCAGATGGAAGAGTTTAGGGCATGCTTTCAGGAGAGAGTGACACTTGATCTGCATTCTGAAGGATGAAGACACTAGGTCAGGGAATCAAGGGAGAAATGGCCTATTGGGAAGAGGGAACTGCTTGAACAAAGGCTTGAAGGTTCATGAGAGAGCATCGTGTGCAAGGATGTTCAAAGGATGGAGCCTAAGATTTCCCTTGGGGCAGGGAGAGTGGCAGAGACAAGACAGGTGGTAGGCATGAATACTTGAGCATTACTCTGAAATCCTTTAGGTATCTCAAGGGGGATTTAGCCAGGTTCATGTGTGGTCAGATTTATGTTTTGTGAACATTATTTTGGCAGCACTGTGAAGGCTAGATTAGGGAGGAGAGATTGGAGAGAAGGAGAAAAGCTGAGATGTGTTCATTCTACAAAAAAATTTTTTTGACTATCTGATATGTGCCAAGCAGTTTATAATGTGCTAGCATAAAAAGTCATGTAAGATATGAGGCCTGCCCTCAGGGAGCTTTTGAAATTTTGTCATAGATGCATAGGTAAGACTTTACCCTCAGGGCTGTGTGATAAGTGCATGGTTAAAACTGTTATGATTACCCAGATGAGAAGGGAGGAAGAGCTGGATGAAAACTGTGGCAGTGAAGGTGGAGAGGATGAGATGGATTTGAGAGAGAGAGTGAAGAGGTATCAGTGGCAGGACTTGTTTAAAAATGAGCAAGTGATTATGTATCTAATTAGTTATCTGAATCTAGGCCAGAAGATGGGAAGTTTTTCCTCTTGGGCACCCTTGACAGCCAGGTCATGGTACACACTGTAAGCCCCATTGGAATTTTATAAGGATCTCATTAATCTTTTTTTTTTATTATTACATAAAGTTTTACAAAGATTGGTACATATATCTCTTTTTCCCCCTGCCCTTACCCCAGCCTCCCCTACCAACCAGTGTTTTGCGTCCATTAGTTATGCTTAAATGCATGCACCAAAGTCCCTTGGCTGATCTGTTACCCCCCCGCCCCGCAATGTTCCTGTCCTTGTTGCTGTAATTTGACAGTCTGTTTGATGCTGCTCTGCCTCTGTATCCATTTTTGTTCACCAGTTTATAATGGTTATTATTATCCATAGATGAGTGAGGACATGTGGTATTTTTCTTTCATTGACTGGCTTATTTCACTTAGCATTATGTTCTCCAGCTCCATCCATACGCCTGAAAA
>PVJC01032675.1:0-19799 GCA_004026665.1 Murina feae
GAGGCTGCCTGTGTGCCTTAGCTCACGGCTCCATTTTTCCATCTTCAGAGCGAGATTAGACCGAGTTCTTTAGTGCAGCTATTTCTCAGACTCTCTCCTTCTTCCCTCCTGTATGTATAAAGACCCCATGATTATGTTGAGCCCCCCTGGGTAATCCAGGATACTTTCTCTACCTCCAGCTTAGTTGATTAAGAACATCGATTCCATCTGTAACGGTAATTCCCTGTTAACATGGTCTCAGGTGCCAGAGATCGCAATGTGGACATTTTTCAGGAGCCATTCTTCTGCCTGCCACGGACACCTTGATTCAAGCAGTCCTTGGTGAAATATAATGAAAAGCTGCCATTTGCAATCTGATAGATATATGACTTTGCTGGAAAGAACGAGGTCTGCTTCTTTTTCTTTTTTTTTTTTTTTTACAAATTTTTCTTCCTCACTCAACTTGGTGTTTCTTAGCTAATGTTTTTCTTCTTAAGGCAGTGTTATGACTTTCATGTAGGCCCTTCTCAAAATTGTATTTAATTATTTCTGTATGCTTCCTTCTTTCAAAGAGACTGCATGTGTTTCAGTGGTAAAAGAGCTGCTGGTTTGTTGACTTTCACTGACTTGCTTGATCATGACACCTGGGTGCTGAGCCCATGACTTTGGCGCCCACTTAACCAACACATTAAATCTTAGCATGTGAAATGTGACATGGGCACATCGAAAAATGTTTAAAGAAAGTTTAGGAACTAATTTCTTTGATTCTCCACATCCTGTATTATTTTTTTCTGGAATGCTTGGATATTATGACTATTTTAATTGGTCCTAGGAATACTCTTCCCCAAATGACACTTAAGAAAAACAAAACTTTTAGTGGACCTAAAGAAAGCCTCAAATATGAAATTGTGTAGACTACTTAGAAATATAAAGACAACTAACCTGTGCACGTGTCTGGATTTTACCATGTCATTATTTGTATAGGAAAAGAAAACTTACAGAAACCTCTAGGTGCTTTGAAGATGCCCTTGTTTTGCTTATTTAAACATAAGTCATTTTGGTTTATTTGTCCCGTCATATGCTGATTTCATGCCTATAAGAGTTGAATCAAAATAAAGTAGCATTTAAAGGGCAAAGAGGGAAAATAGAAATCAATATCTGTCTTAAATGTGAAACATCAAAGAGATTCTGCACAAATGATAAGAAAGGAGAAGGTGAAGGACTTATTTTTAATCAAGTTATTTTAAATAAACAGTGATTTGTGATGCAACATGACTTTCAGCACTTTGAGAAGAGATCAGATGACATCTGGGTATAATGCTATTGGTTTTTCAACTGCTGAAAAACTTTATTTTTTAGTCTATGTGCTGCTGAAGCAAGCACAACTGCAAAATAATTTTAAACTGAACAAATTTCTTTCACTTAACACAATCATGAAGCATTTCCCCAGATATATTTCAAATTATTCAGCAGATATTACTCTACATGAATTTCTCAAAAAAAAAAAAAAAACAAAAACAACAACACACCCTCATCTGTGTATTTTACACCACCCATATAATGAAATAAAATGTATTATTTTATACTGTTTCTGTTGGTCAAACATCGAATTTATAATAATTTTTGTTAATTTTACTTCAGAGGCCTCATGAAAGTAACATAAGTATTTTATAGATGAGAAACTTAAAATACCTTCAAAGGGAATTAAAGGTATGGTAGATCAGTAGACAATTCTGGTGTTTTCTCTGGACTTTTAAAAGGTACCTAGAACTCTGCTCTCAAATATGAATTCTCACTCTGAACTGCTATTTCATCAGTTATCCATTCAACATGCATTTATGCAGGAGCTAAAAAAATGAAGAGAATTCCCACTTTTAAAAGTTCAGAGTTCAATGGGGGAAAGAAAGTTATGTAGACAAACAATTAGATAAGAATCTTGCAGATAATATAATGGGAGGAGGAGCATAGATATGAGACAAATGGAGCAAATAGATAACATTTTAGGTCCACACGGATCAAGTCAAAACAAGAATTATGCTGGGAGTTTTTTTTTTCCTCCTCCCCCTCAAAAAATAGCTATACTTTCTGATTCAGAGTATATATTTTGCATCCATAATTTAGACCAGCCCAGCAGAATATGGGCTAAGGGTACTACTGTTAGTGAGTACTTTCTAAATCTGTGTTAAATTGATCAGATAAATTCCAGCTAATCATTTTGACTGCCATACTTATATGAAACAAACTAATTCCACAATAATTTTTACACTATGATATGGACAAACATCTTGATAATCAAATGGGCTATATTTCAAAACAGTGTTACAAAGTATAATTTTGCAAAGGAAAGTTGACCATGGGAATGTGAATTAGCATGAGCTTCAGGCCCAAAGCAAAAGGAGATCATTCAGTAAGACTCATATTTCAGCCTTTTCTTACTGGACTCAAGGGAATGGGTGTCTGTGAAGAAAATCACATAGCACCAACCAACAGGAGAAATGCTGGGTTCTTAACAGGTTAGTACTATGGGGCTCAAAGGAGAAAGGGACTGGTTATTAAGGATAGCTATAAAAGCTTAAAATGACAATTTTGATCAATCGGGTTTTTGTTGTTGTTCTTTAGGCTCCTACGTGGGAGAAGACTATGGTCTTAAGCATGGCCTTTGGGGGAACATTGAGCACCCTGAAAATGTTTTTTATTTTGCTCCAGAGCTACTGTGTATATGTGCAGGTTGTGCAGTGTACAACCCTAAGGGCCTCCTTGACATTGTATGATTCACTTCATAGGGTACTTTTCCAGAAGACAGCAGGAGGGTTTCACCTACCATATTACTGCTGTATTGCAACAGCTGGAATAGTGTGTTGAGGAAGGAATGCCTTTTTCTATGTTGTACATGGGTCCCAGGTTACTCACGTTCAAATAAATGCTAGTGGAAAAGTTTCCTTTTATTTATTTTTCCTTTGATGTCAAATAAACACTTGAAAAGTAGATTGGGAAAAAAGTGGACAGTTCAGCCTTGACAAGCACATATATCAGAAAAGAGTCTTAGTACTAAGGGAAATATAGACATTGAAATTCCTCCAATTTTTTATTTTTTAAAACATATTTTTATTGATTTCAGAGAGGAAGGGAGAGGGAGAGAGAGATAGAAACATCAATGATGAGAGAGGATCATTGATCGGCTGCCTCCTGCACACCCCCTACTGGGGATCAAGCCCAAAACCCAGGCGTGTGCCCTTGACCAGAATGAACCCAGGATAGGCTGATCCTCTATCCACTGAGCAAAACCAGCCAAGGCTCCTCCAATTTTTAATGTGACATTCACAGAAGAATAACCAGGGAAATTTTTTAAAGAAAAAAAAATCCAAGTATATTTATTGGACAAAAAATGTTGCGTAGTCTAACCTTCTGTAAAAGAACAATCTAAACAATCCAGGGTTTTCTTAAATTTTATTTGAATTCTATTGCTGAAAATGCTCAAAAATTTATATATATATATATATATATATATATATATATATATGTTTAAATAAATAATACCATGGTTAAATACACATATATGTATATATACATATATGTTTTTATCATATATAATGTGAAGCACAACATAATGTAGCCATAGTGATTTAAAAATAAGCAAATGATATGACATACATTGTTATATTTTAGGCTTGGTAAAGTTCTACAACAAAGAAATCTTCAATAAATCCAGTATTTCTGTTATTATTTTGCTTTATGACACCTTGTTTCCTCCCAAGATCCATCTACTCACATCCTGTGAAGAGATGATGTGTGAAATTTGTGTTTTCATGATATTCTAAATATAAGTAGATTAGGAGGTATCTTTCCCCCCATTGTATTGGCCACATTTATTTATTTATTTTTTAGATTTCTTAAGACTAAAATAATGTAAGGAATATAATTAGGGGAAAAACTGACTTGAGAGTTGGAAAGAAACCTGTGTTTTATTTCAACATCCTGGACTCTTAGCCATCTTTGCCTTTAGAGGCTGCATTAAAGAACTTCCACTTAATTAACTGACACTGCTGATCTGAATTAATGACAAGATCCCTAGCACCTGTTTCCAGCTTTCTCCCGGGAACCAGTTGAATGGAGAAGGCAGATTGAGAGGGTCTCAGTGGAGCAAATGAATCCAGGAGATAGCGTGGAGGCTAATTTCTATTGTAAGACCTTCATTAGTCATCTGTTGAACATCAGTTATTGAGGTGGGAATATTTCTTTAGTAAGAGGTGAAAATGCCTTTCTTTAAATAAATCTGCTTAAATGTGCATGACTTAAGATTTCCTTTGACAAGAACACTTAAGATTTCAATACTTCGGTCATATCAAATAGCAATGGGAAAAAAATGTGAATGCCAGAGGATTTTGCCATCAAAAATTCCATTGTGCAAAAATTAACTAAGAGGAAATCAGTTTTGCTTAACACTTATGTCCAGACTATTAATATGACAGAGCCCAAACTCTGACACTGCTTCCCTTTTATTCTTTTTAATTAATTTCATGGATGGTTGGGACACTCTCCCTCCTTTCACAGGCACGTAATTCTTTCATAGCCAAAGGACTAATTCTTTACTCACTTGGAGGAGCTGGAAATAAGTACGGATATAAAAAAATATCTCAGTTGCTTTCAATAAGTAAAAAGTGTCTTGCCTACATCTTAATTTCAAGGGTGAAACAATAAGAGAGACTTTTAAAGAGTAGCTAGTAGCCAGTGGAATAATGAAATAAGAGTTTCGTTATGAGATAATCACTGTCCACCTAGAACTGCGAATCCAGCAAAATTATTTTTTCAAAGAGAGAATAAAATAAATAAATGTTCAGGTAAACACAACACTAATAACTTACCAACAATAATAGGAATAAGGAATCTGAGGCCTCTCATTACTGTCCAGCTACTGAACTAGCCTACTCACTGGGCTTCCTCTTTCAACTGTTAGAGACCATATTCTTTAGATCAGCCAAATTTGCTTTAACAAATAAAGTACAAACCTTATCACAAAACTTCCTCATTTAAAACTCTCCAACGCTATTTTATTTCACTTCTGTAAATTCCAATCTGATTTCCATGATGTACAACCATCTATGTCATCTTTGTCCCTTCCTGTGATCTCATTTCTAATTCAGTTCCTTCACACTCACTAGACAGACACACTGGCCTCCTTGCTGTTCCTTTGATAGATCAAACCCATTCCTTCCTCAGGGCCTTTTAACTTGTTGTTTTTCTCTCCCAGAATTTGTTTTTCCCAGGAATTCTAATTGTTGGCTGTTATTCATTATTCATTCATATATATGCTCAGCATCATCTGCTTAAAGGGAGCTTCTTTGACCACCCTCTATCCTAGTTATACTTTATTCACTTAAACAATGTTTTCATCATAGCACTTGACATTCTCTCAAGCATAATTTCTTAAAAATGTAGACACTTGCATATAATTTCTTTTTCACACTAGAATGCAAGTTCTAGGAAGGCATACCTAGCTTAGAGCAGATAGTAAAAAAAATAGGTGGTTTTTTTGTTTGTTTGTTTTTTTAATAAAAGGAATGATTAATGTTAATTAGTGATTTCTGAACTTACAAAATGCATTAAATTAAAATTTTTACCTATGGCAATCTTAACATAACATTTTACTATAACTGTACAAAGTAAGATAGATTAATTTTAATATAGTATATGCTTCACACTTTTTACAAAAAAATTACAGCTAAGTTATTCAATGACAGAGGAAGGAATAGTAGAGGCACTTGGCTATAAAATGTCACAAAGTTCTCAACACATTTATTCTGCCTAAGGCAAGGGAGAGACTCATTGGTAATTATAATCCTTCATCTCTAAAATGTCTTTTAGACTTGCCAGATATCTGAAATTAAGCTTTATATCCCTGTGCAAAACAATGGCATTGAGACATACAGAGGCTCACTGTTTCTCTTAAAATGGTTTCCTTGAAAAACAGGAAAAAGATTGGCAATCCTGCCATACAGTGCCCTAATACACCTTGACAATAAGGCCAGTCAAAACAGAATACAGTGAAAGTTGACTGACTCAGCAAGACACCACTTTTTCCAGAAAGTACAGGTCTGATCACGGTAAGAACCACTACACATGTGCTGAGAACACAATTTGGTCTTAAATGGCTCCATCATCTATTGACTCAGAAAAGGGAGCTAAAGAGAGAAAAAATGAAATAGCCTAGATAAAAGAACATGGTTCAGTTACATTTGTAAAACTTATACTTGAGCTAGAAAATGAGTTCCTATTTTTAGATTATAAAAAGTAAACATCTGATCAAGGAAATAATTTCAAATTCTAGCACACAAAACACGCTCTGTGAAGGATAAACTTTCCATGTTGTAGCCCCAGAAACACACAATACATACACTGGACAAAGTGACCCCATTGTGATATGAATAAAACTCAGAGGCTAGCTTTACTCACGTGTGCTTTACTCAGTCCATCCCATTTCTATTGAGATTCCACCATTCTAGGCATTGAGGGTTGAGGGAGGGGGATGTAAATAATGCCCTTTCTTGCCCTGAGGGGCTCTTTTCCAAAGGGATTATTCTCCTGCAGAGCAGTAAGTACAGAAACAAAGACCATGGATACAACTCCAAGAAGCAATGATCTGTAATGTAGGGATCACTGAAGACTGGAAAGAGTGGACACATAGGGCTTGAGTTCAACTTAATAGCCCCAAACAAAAAACTAGCCTTGAGGCCAAAAATCAACAAAGAAGGAAAATGATATTTCAGGAACTGGATATAACATGATTATAGGCACTGAAGTGACAAAGTATGATGCCAGGGCGTTAAAAGCTTCCATGTTGATGGAGTGTAAAGTTCTAGGTGAAGCAGTAGAAGATGAAATATTGACTGTGATCTCTTGTCAAGTCAAAGGCCATCACACATTAGTTGTGTTTAGTGGGAGAAAAAGAGTTATCAAAGAGCATCCACTTTGGAAATCTGGTACCCATTCACTTATACCACCACATCCTAGCCAACTGTCATAGACACCATTGTACAGGAGAAGAGATTCTTAATCTTAGAGCAAAGAGAACAGAAAAACACCAGTTGTGGACAGTAAAAGAGGAGACAGCTGAGAGGAACCAAGATTTAATGGCATAATTGCCTACCACTATTCTGTCAGTTAATAGCAAGTTGAGTTCCTCACAAAGTCCTCAGATAGTCAGCACCGGTTTTATCAGATAGTATTTCTAGAAAATTCCATACTGGCAAATATGGAACTTTGCTATATTCTTTACTAAATGATAAAACTCAGTGAGAATAGAGACTGCGGATACTTTGACCACCACGGTATAACCAAAAGCTATAATACTTAGCATATCATAGGTGCTGGGAAATTAGTTATTGAATGAATGAGAGATCTAAAGACTGTATAATTAAATTAGTTTGAAGCTGAAGAATAAATAGGAGACAGTGTGCAGACCTGGAGTAAATTCCTAGAGGTGAGAGATAAAAACTTATTGAAGGAGTTGTAAGGTCAGTAGAGTACTTTATTTATTTTTAGTCTGCTGATTTATCCCTTGGAATAAAAGATTTAGATTTTCTTGGAAAAAAGGGAAATACTGTTGTATAAGGTAAATATATAAAATGTGTTCTTAGATTACTGTGGTGCAACATTTTAGATCTTAAAAATATTTATTTTACATACTGTGCAAATAAGAATAATAATAGGAAAGATGTGCATGAGGCTTTTATGTCCTTTTTTTAAAAAATGAAATTGTACTTGTACTTTGATAGTTTTTAAAAAGTTGTCCTGTGGCTTACTCATATCGTAAGATTTAATAGTATATTAACCACTTGTACACCAGGGAAAGGCAGTTTGATCAATATCAGAAATATAGTTTCTATCAGGGTAATGTTTTTGATAAGTACACTTTGAATAAACCTCTATTATGAACTGAGTCATATTTCTTAAAACACTAAACCAATAAGCAATAGATTTGGTTTGGAATAAGAGTGATCTCAGAATCACATCTGACCAGCCTAACCCAAAGTGTGCCCATCTATACATCCATATCTACGCAATAAGACCATCTAATACATTATTAACACAGGCTGAAAATAATAATGGACCAAGAATTAATTTTTCATGTGCAATATGAATCCTTGATCTTGTACCTCCGAAGAAGCAAATAGATTTGTATAAGTCAGCCACGAGTTTGGAGGCAAAACTAATGATTAAAAAAAAATAATAATAAATGTAACATAATTTCAAACCATTTATTGGTGAAGTCCAATTGTTAAAATAGTTCAGAATAATAACTTTTACAGTTACAATAAATGGGACAATGGCCCAAAGGAATCATCACATTGACATTAGTTTGCTATTTTTAAATCACATTTTGACAAAAAATGTCAGTGCAACATAGAATGTAATTTGCAAACCCTTGTCTCTCTTCTTCAGCCATAATGAACATGGGTGACATATGCGAAATCGCCACTAGGGGAGGGTCCTTGAAACAGAGTTCTTGTTTTGTATATTGAACTAGAACTATCTCCATTTCTAATCCAGAAAAATACACACACACATTTCATAGAAAGAAATTTCCGTACATGTGTGTGTATGTGATTTTTAAGGAGCACCCACAGTTTTTCATAAACAGGGGAATTTGAATTTTTCCTAATGCACCAAAGTCTGTAAGGTCCGCAAGGGCAAGGCTTTGTCTTAATTGCATCATAAGCTCCCAGTGCCTCACAAAGTGAGCATAGTAATAGTAATGTAGGTCTTTATCAGGGTTTAATCAATGTTTTTGCATACTTCTTGGTTTGAATGAAAAAAAAACACACTAAATAAAACCCCATCAAAACCAAAGAATTACACTGATTTTTAAATTGTTTTCATATATAACATTAACACCTTTTAGTCATCTTAGAAGAGTCATACAAAATTCTTCTAAAACTAATTCTGACAGTGTGTAGTAGTGAGTGTGCAAGTCACTTCTGAACACTGTACTGTTTAATTATTTTTAAGTATTTGATGCAATCTTTATTTTTTTTTTTTCATTTACAGCTTACATTCAATGTTATTTTGTACTAGAGGCCCAGTGCACGAAATGCCTTCTCACAGTTCAGGAGCCCTTGGTGGATGTCCTTGTGGAGAGTGGGCCGAAGCCAGCAGTTGGACAGCCTTAGTGCTGCTGCAGAGGCAGGAGAGGTTCCTGCCACTGCAGCTGTGCTCACCTGCTGTGAGCTTGGCTTCTAGCTGAGAGGCACTCCTCCTGTGGGAGTGCACTGACCACCAGGGGGCAGCTCTTGCCTTGAGCATCTGCCCCCTATCTCTGCCATTCGATAGATTTGCATATTAGCCTTTTATTACATATTATTACTTTCAGGTGTGTAACATAGTGATCAGACAATCATAGTTTATGGAGTGAACACTGTACTGTTCAAATGAACATTATTTGGGAGAGTGTTTTTAATAGTTCATTTGAAAGTAGCTTTTTTTAACTTGCAAGCTGTACTATTTACCATGTAATCTTTTAGAATCTTATTTCCTACATTTGTAAAATGTGTAAACTCATTATTAATATCTTTTTTTTAATTGTTGTGAGGATGTGGTAATATGCCCGGTACTTTGCCCCATTTTCAATAATGAAATAGCTATTCTTTTGCAGTTTATTACAAATTTGCTTTCTCACCCCCTTTATAGTGGTAGGTTTTCTCTGCTGATTCAAGACATAGATTTTTATATCAGACAGTGTGCCTTATATAAAGTAAAATATGTCATCCAATCTTTGTCCTAATTTTTATTTCTATGATTACTAATGAAGGAATTTTTACTTACTTATTTTTATGTGTTTACGTATATACTAGGAGCCGGGTGCACAAAAATTTGTGCACTCGGAGGGGTTCCTCAGCCCAGCCTGTGCCCTCTCATAGTCTGGGACCTCTCAGGGGATGTCCATCTGCTGGCGTGCCTGGCCAGCCTGGGTGAGGGGCTGAGGGCTGTTTGCAGTCTGGCCACAGCTCCCATCGACCCACAGTCCCAGCAAAGTTGGCTGGAAGCAGGTTTCTGGGGTTTATTTATCTTCTATAATTGAAACTTTGTTGCCTTGGTCCCCTGCTCGAAGCCTGGGTTTCCCCTGGAAACCGAAGATCCTAGCCCCACAGGTATCCGGGGTTTGTTTATCTTCTATAATTGAAACTTTGTAGCCTGCAGTAGAGCTCAGGGCCTGCAGGGCCCTGGCTTCCTCCATTGCCTGGGGCAACTCCAGTTTTGTGGCCACTGCCATCTTAGTTGAGTTAATTTGCATATCTGCTCCTGATTGATTGGTGGGCGTGGCTTGTGGGTGTGGCTTGTGGGTGTAACCGAATGAGGGTCAATTTGCATATTACTCTTTTATTAGATTAGATTTTTCAAATTATTTTTTCCATTACCTTTTTTAACAGTAAATTTATATGATTTACAGTGAATTTCTTTATGATAATGTTATTGGAAAGTTGCCTGATCTATGTTTTAAAGAGTGCTACCCTTTTTGCTTTTGTACCTATTTAAGAAAATATTTATATATTTTTATACAAAATATCAGTATATTTTGAATAAATATGAGTATATTTTTTATATCCCAATCTGACTCTGTTTTCTTACAGTGTCATACCTGGAAAGGCACTCTCTAATCTAACACAGAATATTTAAGCCTTCTATATTTTCTTCTATGACTTTATTTTCTTTTTAATCTCTAAGTTTTTATCCACCTAAAAGTTTTTTGTTAAAAATATAATTCTAACTTGGTTTTTAAAACTGTCATTTTTTAATACCATATTAAAAATTATATTTTCCATGAATTTGAAAAAGACACATTTTCTTATATTTAAATTAGCTTCCATTTGATTTTTTACTTTCTGTTTGTTTTTTGTTACTTTTAAAATTTATTCTTTTGCTCTATCTTTGCCTATGCCAGTTATATACTGCTTTCTCCTCTGTGACTGTTATGTTCCTTCTCAATTTTCTTTTTCAAACTTTATATGGTGCTTTATTCACGTTTTTTCCTCCAGATAAATTTTAAAGTTATCCTAATACATGTCAGTATCACTTTGATGATTTTAACTAGCATTACAATACATTCACAGATTTACTTAACATTGAAAAAAAAATTATAATGTGTTAGAGGACAGAATTGATCAGGCTTCTCTATAAACATATTTCATAAGTAGGCTATTGGTTCTTAATTATAAAAAACTTTGGAATACTTTTCTTTAAATAAAGAGATGTAATTTTGTCTCCTGTATATCATTGAACACATTCATTATAATCCATGTTGGAATTAGTAAATTTTGTTTCCAAATGGAAACCTGTTACAAAGCAAAATCTGTATTATTTTTTGAGAAACATAACTGTTTCTATAGCTTCAATAAAAATAAAGTTAAATTAATAAAATAAATATTTTTAAGTTTATTAAGAAAATAGTGAATCAATTAACAAATATAATTTAAAATCTGCCTCCAGAGTTTTTCCAATATTAAATATTTGAATTGCTTTTGTAAGAAAAAGTGTTCTAAGAGATATAAGTGCATACTAGATAAGCTGTGTTCTCCAGAATGAATCTGGGTCCAGCTTTTTTGGTCTGATTGATGTCAATGATCTGTCTCGTTGATGGTACCAGTATTAATGAAGACTTCCCATTATTTGCTAATCATGAGAGAGGAAAAATGGATAAAAGATGAGCTTTCATTCAATGGAAAGTCATAATACATATAATTCACTGATAATTTTACCATAAAACATTTAAACACATTTTATTCATCGACTTCCATCGTTACTCTATAGAAGCTAAGAGTGGGCGTGGCTTGTTGATATATAAGATTTGCAGCTTATGAACTATGCATACTTTTTTTCTTGTAAGAACAATTGATTAATCTGTATTCCTCAAAGAGATAAATTATTGCATTTATAAAATAATCTGCTCTTTACAGACTGTTTTTAAGTGCTTATTCATTAAATTTATCAGACACAGTTTTGTTTTGGCCTTTGCATTGAAGTGAATTCTTAAAATAAAAAATTGATGTTAAATAAAAATAAAGTTTGGGGATCCATATATCATTCTGCTGCAAAATGCTTTTTAAATCTTGTCCTTGGAGATGAATTTACAAGTAGATATCACCAACTTAAGTGTTTTAACCAACTCCAAGATTTTGTTTTATGGCTGCTTTAAAAGGTTCTATAAAGCAGTTTTGTTGCTATAGATTTTGAATTCACAAACCACTAAGTTCCACCATAGTGAACATGTATTATCACTTCATAAAACTCGTTCGGCCTCATCATTCCAGTAAAGATATGACACGGCTGTTTATCAGTAGGTAATAAGACAGATAATTTAACTGTACAAGCTCTAATTGGTCTAATTCACTAACTGACCTCTCACCACTTGATTCACTAGTACAATTGAGCCCTGATAAAGCCTTTAATTGTAAATTGCACACAGCTGTGAGCTGCTTCTCACGCTGGCACAAAAACACTATCATCGACTGTTTCATCTCTGCGACCTGCTAATTTGGAGCATATGTAACTGTTTTTAATGCTGAAGGCTTGACATACCACAAACAGCAGATGTTGCAGCTGCCCCTGAGATGCTTTATTTAATTCAATTACGTCTTTTGGAGATATGTAAAAAAGCGAGGCAAGATGAGAGAGGGCAGGAGAATGTTAAAAATGGAGCCCCTGGTTGAGGCCCAGGTGGCTCGATAGGCAAATGATTGGGTGAATGTCTAAATGATCTTTTTAATTGAGGAGACTGACGGCTAATCAGGGTCATGAAGTGTTATCACACTGATGAGCTGAGTGGAGCCCTGGGCTGCTCTGCAATTAATGCCGCTTTTGTGAAAGGAGAAAAAGGAAAGATAATGTATACCATCTGGCAATTGTTTATGATAAAAGCAGCAGTTTGCTGCAAATTCAAGTTAAATGCTATTCATAACATTATTTTTGCTGCTGCTGAGGGCAAGGACAAGAAGCTCGGGCCTTTGTCTGACTTCTCATTCTCCTTCTTAACCAAAACATTCATTTTCTTCCACGTGTGTTATTATTAATTACTCGGCTGCTTGCAAATGTATGGCCTGAATGATTCCCTGTTTGATATGCCAATAAAAAGCCCTGTGTATACTTCTTGGAATCCACTTCGACTTTCACGCCAGTGTCTCCGATTACAATAAAACAAAGAAACAGTTAAAGTCACGGCCCAAACCCAGAGAAAACACGTTGGTTTTTCTTTTTATCCTAAAAAGCTTGACTCTTTGGCACCTCTGGGATTTAAATGGAGGGGGGGGTGGAATTTTTAACAACAGTGACAAAATGGCAAAGGGGTCTTTTTATCCCCCAGCCTCAAGGAGATCAGCATTTGCAGACTTGAAGCTGATAGAGATTATTCAAGAATTGTCCAATATTTTCCCTTTATTTATCCCTTAAGATGTGTGAGAGAATATCATCAAAACTGACATAAGGGTAAACTTAAAATAAAATGTTGATTCAATTGTTAACATAAGAGGTGTACAGACATCTCTCAGACACAGCCACACACAAAAACAGATGTGGTTTGCATCGAGAGTCATTGACAAGACCAAGAACCAAATAAGCGAAAGAAAAAAGTCTGAATAAGCTCAACTTTGATTTAGGAAAGAAAAATAGTGCCATTATTTTTTTTCAAGTATATAGAGACAAGAGTTTTGTGTCACTTGCACTTCAAGTTATCCAAGCATCTGGGGGCATCCCTATTCAGGAGTATAAAGTGAGAAATAAAACAGCCTAAAATCAAAGGATTAACGTTGGAGTGATTATGTGGACTTGGAATTCTGAGACATGAATATGGTTTCTGCAGCCAGATTCCATGATTTTGAACTTGGAGGCTTTAGATGCCGTTGAAGTAAATGTTGGTCTTATCCATTATCTGCTCGTATAAAGAAAGGGTAGTGCATGACTGAGAATCTATATTCAGAAAGATAAAAGCAGCACCTGGTACACTCACCAGGCATTTTTGGAAGTCCACTACATTCTGGGCTCTGAGCAAGGCACTGGGAATACAGTGTTCATAAGTACACAGAGACTCTTCTTAACAATTTTCAAGTCTGGTAAAGGAGACAGTTGCATAAGCAGAATTTATGACCATGGAGTGTCAGAAGGCAAGTACGGTGTCATGACTTCCAGGGAAAAACCCAGCCCAGACCTTGTAAACGGTGTGGGCGGCTACTAGGAAAACTTTTCTAGAGAAGGGGACATCAAGGTGAAGGATAAAATGTTAGATGCCCTAGATGGGCTTCATTCTTCTCCTGACCGAGTAAGAAGTTAGGAGAAAAAAACGTGATAAAGAAAGTTGTTAGCCTTAGCCAGTGTGGCTCAATGGATAGAGAGTTGGCCCTCAGACTACAGGGTTAAAGGTTGGATTCCAGTATAGGGCACATACCTCAGTTGCAAGCTCGATCCCTGGCCCTTGTGGGGCACTTGTGGGAGGCAACCAATCAATGTGTCTTTCTCACATCAATGTTTCTCTCTCTGTGTCTCTCCCCCTCCCTCCCACTCTCAGTAGAAATTAATGGAAAAATATCCTCAGGTGAGGATTATCAAAACAAAACAAAATTTGTTATAAACTAAATGTGACACATGATGTGATAGAAAGTTCCTCCTGGGACAAATCCTAGAGACACTTCAGATACATTTGCTGAATAAACACATAAGTTCATTTACATAAATGAAACGGGCATGTGACTTACCCAAGAAGTATGTCTATCCATGGTCTTATCTGGAAATGCAAAACTCATCTCCCAAAATGATGACAAAGACTATTATTACTGAACATAATTGCTCTACAACACAGAATTATTACAGACACACAGTGAGTTCACTGCGTGTCTATGTCAATGTTGTCATTGCAAGTAAATCCTGCCCCCCTTAAAAGCAAAAATGCTATTTCCATTTCTTAAATGGCTTCTAAAATGACTTTCAGAACATTAAGGTTGTAGACATGTGAAGAATATCTGCACAAGTTCACAGAGAACTTAGTTGATGGAAGAACAGACCATTTGTGTCTATGTCAAAGTGTCTCTGCTTCAAAAGAGGGGTTTTTAGTTGACAATGTTAATGGGGAGGGAAAGGGAAGGGTACAATGAAAAACAAATCATAAAATGGTCCCAAAGTTACTTCAGTCAACATCAGATCTATCGTTATAATAGAACATTTTTGGAAGAAAAATATCTATGCAGTTGAAGTTAAACAATGACAACAAAACACTCTTACACACACACATATGTTCACTAAAAAAAAGTCATTTTCATTTAAACTTTCAAGCTTCTATTTTGTACATAGAGACAAATGAAAACTAAATACAGCTTTCTTCCTGGAAAAACATGCTCAACAGGACCTGACTATTCATAGAAGAGTCAGCTAATAAACCTCAGACACTTCTTATACAACAGGGCTGGAAAGAAAATGAACTCCAATAAAGGGTGCCAAAATCAGAAGTCAACTTCCAGTGTATGGGCTTAAGAAAGGCTAGCTTAATTTGAACTTTCTGAGAAACTATTAATTTTAATAATAGACTAACAAGTGGTCATTATATTTTGACAGGGATTATGCTAAATGCTTTCTATGCCTTATCCAACTTGATCTTTGCAGCAGCCTCCCAGATGGATGTTATTATACTTATATTCTATAGGCAGAAACAGGGATACAGGGAGTTCTCGTATTCTACGATGATATTCTTTACCTTTCATCTTGGAGAAAGTTTAGGAACATGAAAATCATTGTTGGGTTAAAACCTGTTTTTGTTTACTTTCTATTGGCCTAAATATCTCGTGAATTATTTCAATGGTGTATTTTGTGATGTTTTTTAATTATACATTTAGTAATATTTCTAGGCTCACCCTGTAACACTTACACATTTAATGTAGAAAACAGGCTTTCTTGGGCTCTAAGATTTCCAACACATGGGAACTCAGACTTTCTGATCAAAGAGTCCATCCCCACCAAGGATCTAGAAAAGGTGTGCTGTTTCTAAAATCTCCTAATTTAAAGATCAAGCTAATGGAATAATTGTTCTTGCACTGACAGAATAAAAAAATTTTGAGTCTATATTTTTTCAGACTCTTATACATTTATTAAATACCTATTATGGACTAGGTCAGCAATTTTCAACAGCTGTGCAAGGGCACACTGGTGTGCCTCGGGAATTTTTAAAACATGCAACACCTGACTATTTAGTCAGGGGCACTGACCTCTTTAGCCTTAGATTGTCAGATAAAAAAATAACAGCCAATACAATAGCCATCCAGTTTGAATGAATCAAAATTATGCCTTTTTTTGTCGTATTAGCAAGACATATAAACTTTTTGGTGTATTGCAGAATTTTAGAAGTTAGTTTGTGTGTGCCATGAGAGGAAAAAGGTTGACAATCACTGAACTAGATCCAGAGTCCAGGTAAACAAATGCAGCCTTTCCTCTCCTGTTTTCAAGAGGCTTCTGGTGTCGTTTAGGAAACAGATGCCTAATAAACAGCAATAACGATGAAGCTAACCAACTTCTCCTGCCTACACTCGTTTGAACATCTGTGCGAGACTTGATCGTCACATAAGCTATCTTGCTTTCTCCAGCGAAGTGTGTGAGCACTGCTTGAGGAAATGTCAGAGCTTTCCTCTCAGAATGAGCATCTAGCAAGGAAGGACACAGGCAGAGAGAGGGGGCAGCTGGGGAAGAGTCCCAGAACAGCAGCCAAAAGCAAACAAGAGGCAGCTCAAGGAAGCCTGTCTGGGAAAAGTACATGAAAACACATTTCATAAACCTCGTCAGTCAACCAGGCGATAGAAAGAGGGTGGAAGAGGAAAGACAGAATTTACACAACATTTTAACGTTATAGTTCACTGCAGAGCATTGACAGGGGAGCACAATACTGAATGCTACAATGGTATATCACACTAACAATGGAGACTCTATGAGGAACTCATCTAACCTGGGGCCTACTGACAGAAAGACTTTTTCTACCCTGTATTAACCTTTAGACATTACTAATGTTGACAATGGTACTGTCAGTCAATAGATACATCATATTCAAATACAACAGGGTCTCCCTTTCTCTTTCTCTCTCCTTGTTAACTTTCTCACAGATTTAAGGTGATTCTTAAAGACTTAATTTTGCTCACAAATAAAAATGGTGGGTATCAAGACTCAACACTGGTGGAATTGTATCAACAGCTGAGAAGTGCGGTGATTATCTTTAGGCTATGAGATATACAGAGCCCCTTGACACTGGGACAGAGGATGTTACATGCGGACTAAAGTTCAAAGGGAAGGTGGGCTTTGGATTGATCTTAAAAGGTTAGTAACACAGAAGGAAAAAGTAAAAGGTTTGCCCTGGCCCGTGTGGCTCACTTGGTTGGAGCTTCATTCTGTAAATGGAAAGGTTGCATGTTTTATTCCCAGTCAGAGCATATACCTCGGTTGCCCTGGGTTTGATACCCAGTTGGGGCACACATGGAAGTCAACCAATCTATGTGTTCTCTCTCTCTCTCTCTCTCTCTCTCTCTCTCTCTCTCTCTCTCTCTCTCTAATGAGCATATCCTTGGGTGATGATTAAAAAACAAACAAGTAAAAGTGTTTCAGATACTCCTGTCTAAGGTCATGCTGGCTCTATTATATACATCCTGGGTAACCTTTGACCGGTCATCAAACCTCTTTTGTCTCAATTTCCTTGTCAATAAAGCAGAAAAAAAATACTGACCTCATGAAGTTGTTTCAAGGATTAAAGGTGCTGAGACATTAAGACTCTTAGCATAGTGCTTGGTAAATGGTAAACACTCAATAAAGGTTAGCGATTGTTTTTATCCTCATAAGGAGTAACATGAAAAAAAGAGGCTAGTGGAGGTGCCACATGCTAATATTTGTAATTGTTAGTGTAGAACGAGAATATGATCTATAAAATGCAGAAAAGGGGACTGGGCAGACTAGTACAGGGACTATATTGAGAGTGACAAGCATAGTGACTCTGTATTCTAGAGTAGTTTAAAAGTCATAAAGAAGTCTTTGAATACTAGAAAGTCATTGATACCTCTTGAGTAGGACAGCAACAGAGAGAGAAATAGAGCTCATACATTCACACAACATGTGCTCAGTGCTTATTATGTATTAAGTATTTGGAGACCAGCAGAAGCCAATTGGGCAGATAGGAAAATTTGGAGTTTGGACAGCTTATAGCTATAGAACTGTTGGCTAAATGGGAATTGATTTTAAACCCCTAAACCTCGTAAATATCTCATAACTGGATTCTTTCTAAGTGTGTTTCTTCCAAAGAAACAGGTATTCAAAAACTTGCCCTAGGTGTCCACAAATGTAGGGTGCTTTAGTGCTTGCCCTAAGTGAGATTACAGGAACTGTGATTATATATATTATAGGATGCCAACAATTACCATAATAAACCAGAATATAGCCAGGAAACATGAATAAAGATAAAGGAGAAAAGAATAAGGATTCTTTGTGTGCCAGACACAGGTGGAACTGGGAGGCTTTCTATAACCATTCCCAACAAGAGAAGCTGAAAAATATAACAGATATTCTTACAAGCTGGAAATCACCTCATAAACATTCAGATTGGCTGTGCTAAATCATAGATATAAGAATAAGAATCATATCTGGAATGCTGTCCTTGCATCATAACCTGGCCTAATTGTTTGGAAATGGTGTGAGAATGCAATTATTTTTATTACATTAGACTTATGTTATGACATATTTGATAATCTCAAAATACTTCTGTGGTTATCACATTGCTTTAGGTAAATTATGTTGCAAGTACAAAATACAGTTATAAATCCAACAACACTTATGATGTTCCAGGGAAGTAGATAAAGAACAAATATGTGTGGGGGGGAAAGAATAAGGATTAACCTTGTGTACACTTAGTTGGGAGGTGCACGGGCAACACAGTAATAACACTGATTCATGACATTGTGTAGAGACGATCTCTTTCAATAACTCCTCTTCCTGCCACAGTTCATAGGAAGACATGGTATCCTCCTTTCCTATTTTGTCCCAATCTCTCAACACACTCTCCCACTTATTGTCCAGAAACTAGATTATAAGATCTTGAGGATGGAAGCTGTTATTATTTATTATGCCTGGTGCACATACTAGTATTTGACACTTAACCTGTTTAATGAATTGTCCAAAAGAAAATCTTAACTTGAAAAAAAAGTACTTTCATGATCTTCAATATTCCAGTTATCACTGTGCATATTATTCATTTTAATGACAGTTTGCAACCGCATAAATTTTATCTTCAGTGTATGGTTCATATATCTATTACTAGGGGCCCGGTGCACAAAAATTTGTGCACTTGGGGTGGAGGGAGTCCCTCAGCCCGACCTGTGCCCTCTCACAGTCTGGGACCCCTCAGTGGATGTCCTATGATGGCCCCAGTCTGCCAGGCGCCTTTTGTGTGTGTGTGTGTGTATGTGTGTGTGTCACCATTGGGGACCTGCCCCCAGCCGCATCTGAGGCTCGGAGCAGTCCTCCTGTGTGTGTCTACCTGCCGGGGACCTGCCCCCAGGCACACCGTGGAGGCTTGGAGCAGGCACCCCCTCTATGTTGCTCTCTCAGACTCTTGCCCTCCCCAGCATGTTGTTCTCTTTTTTGAGCGTGGCCAGGGCTGGGTGCGGCCTGCCTCCCAAGCTTGCCTACTGCCCATCTTCCTCCAGCCACCAGAAAGCAGGGAAAACCCCGCCTCGTGGTCAGGCCAGCCTTTTCCTGCTCCCTGATCCTTGGAAGGGACCTGGGAAGCCGCCAAGCAGGCCGCCAACTCTTTCCCACTCACC
>PVJC01032676.1:0-19847 GCA_004026665.1 Murina feae
TTTTTAAAAAGTAGCTGTGATCTTGAGAGGTTAATAAACGTGACAACTTAGGAGCACAGCAGAGTAGACGCCATTTCTCTGATTTCCAGTTCAGGAACCTCTTCCCTGTGTCATGCTGGCCTTTAAAAAATATATATAAAACTTTCAGCCCAAAACTCAAATGCTTATTCATTGTTTGTTGTCTTCAGTGGGAACATTTTATTCTCTGTGTGTCCACAATTGCCATAACTATATTAATTTCTAGTCACCCATTTTCATCCCCACACTTAAAAACTGCATAAAAGTGTGAGGAAAGAGATTGAAGTGGATAAAACTTAGTATCTCAGGAGTGTTTGGTCATGACCACTATTACTGACATCTGACTGAGACAATTTAGTTTTGGGAAATACTTGTGATCCCTTAAGAAGCAGCTGAAAATGTTCTCAGGCTAATGTTTTGAACCATTGGTCATTTGAGAAAGAAGCAAATGACCAGTAATATTTGTGTTTGCTAAATAGTATACAGTCACCTCCCTTATTGGGGTTTCAGTTACCCATGGTCAACCACAATCCCATAATATTAAACGGAAAATTAAAGAAATAAATAGTTCATAGTTTTAAATTACCCACTTTCTGAGTAACATGATGAAATCTTGAGGTCCCCCTGCATCCTGCCTGAGGAGGAGACATGACCACCCCTTTGTCCAGCATCTCCACCTGTAGCTGCTCCTGCCCAGTAGCCACTCAGCAGCCATCTGGTTCTAGATGGACTGTCAGGTATCGCAGGGCTTGTGTTCAATTCTTCCTTGTTTCACTTCATAGTGGCCCCAAAGTGCAAGAGCAGTGATGCCAGGGATTCAGAAATGCTGTGAAGAAGCTGTAAATTCTGCCTTTAGTAAAAGCTGCAAGTTCTCCACTTAAGAAAAAAATCATATGCTGAAGCTGCTAAGATCTAGGGTAAGAGTGAATCTTTTACTGTGAAACTGTGAATAAGGAAAAATAAATTCTTGCTAGTTTATTGGGAGAGAGAGAGAGAGAAAGAGAAAGAGAGAGAGAGAGAGAGAATACAGTATCCTATATAATAAAGAGGGACTATGCTAATTGATCCTCACACCATTGCAAAGATGGCAGCACCCACAGCCAATAAGGAGAGAATATGCTAATTGACTGCCACATTCTCAAAGATGATGGCATCCACAGCCACAAGATGGCCAGCAGGGGAGTGCAGTTGTGGGTGATCAGGCTGCCAAGGGAGGGTAGTTAGAGGTGACCAGGCCTGCAGAGGAAGGCAGTTGAGGGTGACCAGGCCTACAGGGGAGGGGAGTTGGGGGTGACCAGGCCTGCAGGGGAGGGCAGTTGAGGGTGACTGGACTGGCAGGGGAGGGTAGTTGGGAGTGATAGGGCCAGCAAGGGAGCAGTTAGGCATCAATCAAGCTTTCAGGGGAGTGGTTAGATGGTGATCAGGCTGGCAGGCAGGCAAGTGGTTGGGAGCCAGCAGTCCTGGATTGTGAAAGGGATATTGGACTAATTGGCATCAAACATCCCCCCAAGGAGTCCCAGTTTGGAGAAGGTGCAGGCTGGGCTAAGGGACACCCCCCAACCCAGTGCATGAATTTTGTGCACTGGGCCTCTAGTCTAATCTAATAAAAGAGTAATATGCAAATTGACCCTCACTCTGTTACACCTAAACCATGCCCACCAGCCAATCAGAGCAACTGTATGCAAATTAACCCAGTCAAGATGGTGGCCGGGAGCTAGAGCAAATAGGAGGCTTCCATTGTACCAGTGATTGAGGAAACTGCCTGCCTAGGCCAGCTGTGAACTTCTACTCAAGGCAACAAAGTTTCAATTATAGAAGATAAATAAACCCCAGAAACCTGATTCCAGCCAGCCTCGCTGGGACATTGAGTCAATGGGAGCTGTGGCCAGCCTGCAAACAGCCATGAGCCCCTCACCCAGGCACCCTGGGGGAGGGCCATCCACCTTGAAGGGGCTATGGCCAGCCTTCATACAGCCATGAGCCCATCACCCAGGCTGGCTAGGCACCCCAGCAGGGACCCCTACCCTGAAAGGGCTGTGGGCAGCCTGAAAATGGCCATCAGCCCCTCACCCAGGCTGGCCACGCCCTCATGGGATCAGGGTCCTCACTGGGGGACTTGGCCAGCATGCAAACAGCCATCAGCCCCTCACCCAGG
This sequence comes from Murina feae, assembly GCA_004026665.1. Taxonomy (NCBI): domain Eukaryota; kingdom Metazoa; phylum Chordata; class Mammalia; order Chiroptera; family Vespertilionidae; genus Murina; species Murina feae. Next base: position 2,174 of record PVJC01032676.1, read on the forward strand.
CTAGCCAGGCAGGCCAGCAGGTGGACATCCCCCAAAGGGTCCCAGACTGTGAGAAGACACAGGCTGGGCTGAGGGAACCCCCCCGCCCCGTGCATGAGTTTCATGCATTGGGCCTTTAGTGTTGTTACAGTCATGCTATTTTAGAGCTGTTGTTAATCTCTTACTGTGCCAAATTTATAAATTTAACTTTATTATTGGTGTGTATGTTTAGGAAAAAAATATAGTATGTATGGGTTTGATACTATTCACTGTTTCAGACATTCACTGGGGGTCTTGGTAAGTACCTTGGTGGGTAAGGGGTGGGTAAGGAGGGGCTACTGTATTCAATTACATAAAAAGAGAAACTCCAGAATTCAGTGTTAATGGGTTATGTAGTTAGAATCAGTATTTAGTTTCTGCTACTTTTTCTCATAAACAGGCACAAATACATCAAAAATTTGTACATGCCTATAAATCTGTTTTCTCAACCCATTCTGCCCTCTCCCTTCACTCTCCGTGGAACCCCTGGACCTCCCCTGTATGCCCAGAGCTTCAGCCATCTGCTTTCCTTTGCTCTGTGATGGTTATGCCATCAGTGTTTGGCCTGCCTGCTTGATTTCTGACCTGTGCCTGTCTGATTTCCAGGAGCTGGGAGGTTCTGAATCTGCCTGATTTCTAACTCGAGGGTCCTGCTTGCCCTCTGATGTGCAATCCTTCTGGACTCCTGCCTGCCTGTGGCTGACTCACCATTTAATCAGAATTCAGCTGGCGTGGGATTCCTGGCTCTCAATCTCACTACCTATCTCGACATTTCTATTATGGTCTGCAATTCTGGCATTAATGCCTAGGATTCAAGACAGCTTTCTTTTTCTTTTATCTAGTTCAGAGGAGGCAAAACTGTAACTTCACTGACCCCACGAAGGCACCAGGACATTGTGGAATGGGGGACAAGTCACACACAAGTTAGATAAATCACAGGAACACTTTCAAGGTGTTTCTTTAGTTAGGCATAGACTTGAGATGCATCAGTATGGTTCTTCGTGGGTTCCTTTGCTTAACATGTCCCCTAACTCTTGGCAGTATTATCCTTTGAGAAAAAAAAATTTATCCTAATTTCTCCTGAAATCTCAGGATGGCTAATTTCTGTAGATATTATTCCTGGAGAAATCCTCTTGGTACCAAGTCAAAACGGTTCTTTTTTGAATCCATCTGACTGATGCCTCCATCACCGACATGCACATTCTGCCCATATAATAATCTCTGCAGAGTCAGTCTCCTCTGCGTCTCTCAGCAACCAAGGGGCAACCTTAAGTCCTACCCATACGTGCTGTCTCGTCTCAGCTCTCATCTCATCCCTTTTTTTTCTAATATATTTTATTGATTTTTCACAGAAAGGAAGGGAGAGGGATAGAGAGTTAGAAACATCGATGAGAGAGAAACATCGATCAGCTGCCTCCTGCACACTCCCCACTGGGGATGTGCCCACAACCAAGGTACATGCCCTTGACCAGAATCAAACCCGGGACCCTTCAGTCTGCAGGCCAATGCTCTATCCACTGAACCAAACCAGTCAGGGCTCATTTCATCCCTTTTTGAACTCATGAGTCCGTGAGGACTCCAGGCTTCCTTATAAACCTGGAGGTCCTGATAAACCTGTTTCTCACAGCATTATGAACTTCCTAGATAAGATAGAGGGTCAAGATCTCCAGGCATTGCAGCCAACAGAAAATCTTTTTTTGTTCCCCATGTACCACATATAGTTTGTTAGGATGTTACTCACCTTACTTTCTTCATCTATAATTTGACGACAACAGCAATAATAATGTCAAGCTTGTACCAAGAAATCAGTAGTACTAGCTTTTATTATGTTTGCTGTCTCCATGATTATTTTAAAAAGAATTGAGCAAAAACTGAAAAAAAGGTGTTTGTTTTGGATAATATGTCTTTTCCCAAGTCAAGCAGTCCATTCAAATGAATTATATGATGACATAAAAAAACTGCAGAGGAGGGAAAACAGAAATTAAAACATAAAATTATTATGAATAAGGTTCTGTAAATGGATGGTCATTGTAAGTGCCCATTATTGCTAATTTTAGGTGTATAATATGTCATTGCTACCCTGTTTGTTTGTGTGCTGGGTTTGTTTTTTGTTTCTAGGAATGTAAGGGTGATGGGTTCCCTCATAACTGTAACCTCCTCACCCAGATTTCCTTTAAGGTTTAAGTTTTCCAGTCCCTGAAAAGGTAGAATGTCTCTGACAGCTCAGGGAAGACTACGTCCTCTCTCCTTTAGATTTGTTTTAGAATCTCAGCACCATGTGGAAGTAAATTTCTAGCCACAGGGATTTTCAGGGTCGTCCGGTGTAATTCACAGACCAGTCTGTGATTGAAATGGTGTGGGAATCAGAGTCTAGTCTGGGCCCTGGAGGAGCAAGGCCTGGAAGGGGATCAGGGCCATAGCCACACTCAACAGCTTGGGCCCCCATTATTGACCCCAGAGGAAAACTGGATAAAAGCCAAGGAAGAAGCCAAGTCAGGCAGATCTGTTTAACCACTGCACATAAAGAGAGTGAAATAGAGTGAATGCAGCACTGGAGACTAGATTCATTACAGGCCAACTTCTTACCCGGAAAGGGACAGTAACCTATATCCAGATGCTCACCTAACTGGAGCTCCCTGGTTCAAGTCTGTGAGGCACAGAGCAAAATTCTTTGGAGCTGGGTTTCAATACTTTTCAAGTATTTTCACTGTGCTTCAAAGTTCTAACCTACATAATGAGAATAGCCTTACTTATCTTATATGAAGTTAAATTCCATAGCATTGCAGTCAAATTTGGTAATGTATGATAAATACTTGGGACAGTGACTGGCACATAGTCAGTACTCAGTAAAAGGCACACACTGTTATTACTGTTGTCATCATTGTCACCTGTTATTTTTACTGCTACTTAAGGCTGAAGCTGAAGATCAGACAGTGGCAAGCAAGAAGCGGCATGCAATAACTTCTAGGAGTAGGGAGCGGAGGGGAGAGAGAGGAGGAAAGCTTTGCAGAACGCTTAATTGGCTTGGTCTTTGTGGACACTGTGGCTAAATCCCTTGTACCTCAGATGATGTGTGCGAACAGATTATGGCCATTTCATGCCCTTTGTCAGGGATTAGTTCAGAGGTGGGTAGGCCATGGTGATTTTGACCCATATGATGGGTAAAGTGTGGTGGGGCTTTGGGAAAGAAGTGACTCTGCTGTTGGGTGGGAACAGGAAACATTAGCCACACTTGCTTCTGGCAGTACTGCTGCTGCTACAAGGAAAGGCAGTCTTCCCATGAAGCCATAGCTCAGGAGAGGTGAGTGGAGGGTGGAAAGAGCCTGCCTTCCTGCTGACAAGGATGTGGAAGGGCTTATACATGGGGCTATAGAAATTCTGTATAACTATGAGCAAAGACATGAAAGTGAGAAAGTCTGAAATATGTGTAGAGAACAGCCACCAGTTCACCAACCATCCTCTCCCCACCCTTCTGTCCTGCATCTGAAGTCAGTGTGCAATAATTTTTTAAAAAAGTGTTTAGTTATTTTAACTTTCAGAGTGTGTTTGTTTTTGAGCTTTATACAGTTGAACATACCAGGAGAACTCACTGTTTGGTGGTTGATAACTTCCTTTAATGGCTATTTAACTTGGGGGTTTTAAGGAATTGCTGTATTAGCAGTTGTGTTTGCATTTCCATCCCAGTCTCTTTGCTGACCACTTTCTGACAGGTGTGTTTTGGGAGGAGCTTTGGAAACGGGTACCTGAGGCTTTGAGTCTGACTTTTAGTTGTGTGATAGGTAACTTTTAAGCTGCATTTTCTTCTACTGTACCTTAGTAATCTTTTCTTTCTTTTTTTGTTGAAATAAATGAAATCCTGCTCATGTTCTAATGTTAATGTGTAGTCCCTGGAATCAAGACTTGACCTGTTATTTTTAGGTTGTTACTGGAATAGTGGCCCTTCTTCCAGGGCTTTCAGGGAGTGATGGCTCTGAGAAAAGAGTCTGTTATGTCACAGGATGACGACATTGTTCTTTTTGGTACTTGGGCCAAATTCCATTTGGTATGTTGTACTCTGTCATTAACTAAAACTTATACAGTTAAAAAAGTAACCATTACCAGGGGGCTGTAGATAATTTTTCCTCACTTCTTGTTCCTTGTTCCACTGAATGGTTTTCTGCTGGCCAGAATGTAAGCTCAATAAATAGAGGAACTTTTTCAGGGTTTTGTTCACTTTGGCATAACTAATTCTCCGAAGAGTACTTGAAGCATAGTCAGCTCTCAGTAAATGTTTGCTTATGAATAAATTAACTACTCAGCACTATTATACTCCACAGGAGAGCTAGTTTATTTTCATGTTGGGAACAGTGATTTCTCCATCACTCTATCTTATTAATTGAATTTAATTGGTGTTTGTTGGAACTTTATTTTCTAGATGTTAAACAATTATATAAAGCATTTAAAGTTAAACTATGCAAATATTTGTTTACCAAATTTTAAAATAAATATAGATTTTGAAAACACTACAATCCATACACACAGAATATCTCCTTTAAGAAGATGTAGATGAATAGCTTAGTTTAAGTAATACTCTCCATTTTGTTGAGATTTTTGTTGTAAAGTTGCTTAATTCTGCTGCCTATTCAGATGTATACTTAATTTCATTGCCTGCTGTTGTAACCCTAATTTTAGATTCAGAGTATTAAAGATGAAGAAAATGTCAGTTTTACAAAATGAGGACTCTCCTCCACTTGTCCCACCAACTGGAAAACAAACAAACGAAAAAAAAATTAAAAAGAAAAAATTGCGAATTCTCCAATGGCATGTTAACTGCAACGAAAATATTTGAAATAACAAATGTCTCCAGATACCTGGATTTACACTTTGTTTGCCTTGCTGTAAATGAATGGCTGCTATAAGTAAGAGCTGGTGATAATGGTGGTGACTGCCCTGTATGTATAGTGAAGGCATATGTCTTGATGGGGAACAAGGGACTAGGAACATAATGAGATTCAACTGAGGAATTTGGGACTTAACTCTTCCTCAAGTTGGAGCGAAAGCAGATTCATAGCAGTAGAAGGACTCCATAAACATAATTCACTGAAATGAGAGGGTGATAAAAGGCACACTTTTTTTTTTGCCTTTTGCAGGGATAAATTATATCCGAAGCCACAGAAATGTTCCTCTCCAGCTTCAGATTAAGTGTGCTTGTACAATAAACATTTCCGTAACATTCGGCTTCTTTAACCTAGACAGCTCAATTAGGGCTGTGCGATAAAATACTGCCTCCATGCACTTTGTGAGCACTTAATGTGACTGAGGGCCCGTTAGCAAGAAATCTCGTGGAAAATAGGTCTTGTTGAGTGTTTAAGGAAATTGAATTGGCATTGTGTTTAAAAAATATCTATGCATATGTATTCTTTTAGATTCTACGTAATTTAATTATATTGACGTATTTTAGTCTCCTTTCTGTGTGAAAATCTCTCATTATCTTTAGCGGGAATGTCGTGGGGAGCCCTAGGGAATTGTTGCATGTAGGCACCCATGTTTAAAGAGGTCTGAACTCTGAAAACTCACAAAGAGGATTGAGAAAGCCTTACTCCACTACTTGGAATAGTCATGAGTGGAAGGTAAAGCCAGTGATCCCCTTGACCTGGAGTTAGAGTCTTGGTTAATTTGTATGACTCTATTCTGGAGGAACAGCAATATCAGGCCTCTTGGAGGACTGGTTGACACCTCAGGATGGTGAGTGGTGTGCGGGTACCATTGGGTACTGGAGACTTTCAACAGTCAGCCCGACTCAGTGTTGCACATTAGTGTTACAAGCTCCTTCCAGACTGTAACTCTAGCCTCGGTGTGGCACTATTACAGTGTCAGAAATATTGTCTTGACTACCTATCAGGTAAAGCTTCAGTTTCTTAGACTGACTTTCAGGGACCCCACGTCAGGCCTTACTGTCATTTATCCCCACCTTATATTCAGATTTCTAGTTGCTTTTGTGTGTAGAGTCCCTGCTCCAAGCCAGTGGCTTCCATGTGACTCATCTATTTAATTGGAACTTACTTTCTATCACACGATGTCATGCCTTCAACTTTCGTGACAAACCTCTGTCCTTACTGACCGGTGTCCCTGCACCTTTCTGCTCTCCTTCCCTTGGACCTCTGCCTGGCGAGGCTCTATTCCTTGAGCTGGTTAAAGCCCTTTTGCTGCATTCTCTCAGGGGGCCTCCATGCGATCCTTCCCTGGTCGAGCCAGGAAGAGTCTCCTCTCAAACTCCTTGATTGCTTCATTTTTACTTCTCCAATGACACATCAATTTCTACTTGTATTATTGTTATTTTTGTACCTGTCTCCTCTCCCTTGAGGGCAGAGCTGGTGATGGATTCTCTGTCAAGTGTGGCGCTAGTGCTGTATATTCAACTCCATTTTTCTACTTATATTGAGCATATTTATAAACAGGTCTGCTTTCTGAGAACACTGGCAATAGTTTCTAAATATACGTAAGTACCATATATACATGTAATTCAAGGGCCCATAATAACGTTGTAGGGAAGACCTGAGTGATCATTAATAGAATACAGAAACACAGTCCCACTTGTAGTGGAACAGGATCATAGTGTCTTCGTGAAAAATTTGAGACTTGTATATTAGAAGAGAAATCTTACAGACTACATAGACAGGGAAAGTTTGGGGAAAAAAATCAAAGGTAATAGATTGATTTTTTAATGTTGCACGATGGCTCTGAAAGAAGATAATTCAGATGTTGCACCTTTTCTTTACTAGTTTGGTTTATCATCATGGTGTGAGGGCGAGGGGAGCAAATGCCTGAGCTTTTCGAAGGGCTTGTTTATCAGTGTTCCAATCACACAAGGTAAGTGGGATGCTAGGGAGTTCTTTATTTGTACTTCTAATTGTTTCCTTAAATGTATCCATAAAGATTCATTCAGAAAATTGCAGCAAATTTAAGGAGATAAAATAAGACCTCAGATGGCTGTTAGGAACACAAATAACTTAGATTGTTTTGCAAATTGCATGTCAGCCACAATTAACAATATGATGTTTATTTTGATGTGGATGGATACCCTCAGTAAGCAGTCTCTTCCAGCATGTCGGCAGTTCTCTTATGATGTCATCATAATTGAAACTTTTGTTTGCATAAGGCAGATGGGTGTGCAGCAAGTGTTGACGGCCATTTATTCTGGTACAGCTTGCAGGCACCAGCTCCACCTCGTCCTGTGAGCAACGGCTGTCCCGCTTGGTGCAGGGATCCACACAGACATCGGAGCTTAGGCCACAGTCACCTCACACTACCAGTTCTGCCAGTTCGAAGCAGTTTGAGCATTGCCTAATTCACAGGCATGTGATTGTGGGGAGTTTGTGGACAAATATTGATTGGTGAGAAGCCGATAAGTGTCATGATTACCATTTTCACTATTCCCTTTTCTCAGTCTGTAAAAATTGTCTAACCTCTTGAGAAGAAGTAAATAAGATATGGAAACGTTGCTCTACTGCAAGAGAAGCTAGACAAATATTTTCTTTTCCACTGCAGAATGTGTCTGGGTGCTTGTCAAAATGTCTTGTGGGTTCTGGGAATCTACACGCATATGCCACGGCAGTGCTTACTTTGTGATAGTGCTGGGCTTGTGCGTGGCATCGGTAAAAGCAATATTTGGAGGCATATTGAATTGAATTGAAAAGCCAATCCATTAGTCTGGTAATTGATGTGCCAGCCTTCTCCTCTTGCCCCACCATTGCAATGCTCACCGTAGACGGGGACCAAACCAGCAACAGCCCTTTTCTGATGAGGGTTGGCTTAGTGATAACTGTTTTATCTTCTCTAGGGTTGCTTTGGTGCATATACTCAATCATCTTGATGGCTTTGTTTTTACCATAAACATCTATTGGGAATATTATGTAAAAATTAACCACATTTTATTGTGTCTGACAATTATGGAGACAGTGCTGTCATGGAAATGGACTGCTTCTCGGACATAAGACATAAACAGAGATGCTGCTTTCATCACTTAAGAGGGTGCTTGGCTGCAAATAATAGAAAACTCCACTACATACAGTGTTTGAACACTCTCTGTCATTCCTGGTATGTAGCATGGCAGACATTTTGGTTAAAAGCTTATTGCTGACCTCCAGAATCCTGAGGCAGGAAGAAGGAAGGCAGAAGTGAAGGGTCCAGTGTCTGCATCAGGAAATCACAACTTCCCGGAATTCTCTGCTTATACCTGATTAACCAATTAGGGAATCTTTTGCTGTGGTGGGTTCTGGCTGTGGTGGGTTCTGGAGACTGCTGCACCAAATCTGACCTGGAGTCTGCATCAGATGAAAAGAGGCTAATGGGCATGAGTCCACTAATAAATAGTATGCCGTATGGCTTAAATAGGGCCTAAGATAAAGCATTGGGAAGCTTGCTGACAGTTGCTTTTCCATGTTGTAGGATCTCACTCTGCTGGGCTGAATATTTATGGAGAGAGGGCTCGCTTGGGAAGAGTTGGCAAAAACTAGAAAACTGGCACAGATTGATGCTTTTAGTTCCCAGGTTGTTTTGGCTTAGAAACCAAAGAAACAGAGAGAAAAATTTTCTCGTCATTGAAATGTGACTCCTTATTTTCATCCTTCTTTCCCCTTTATGCACTATAACCTTATCCTTGATATGGGGAAGTGTATAAAAATTGTCACTTCATTGCTCATGACCTGCCCTATGAAGACAAATATTTGACAAGATAGATAGTGTTCAGGTAAGAAAATCCTAGACTAACACCTCCTATGTGAGACAGAAAAGGAAAGGAGAATATAAGGAGGAAAAACATGAAATGCTGGCAAATATGACCTGCCAGAAAATTTTTTTGTAAACATTTGCCTGGTTTTAATTTCAATATTTATGATTTTGTTATATTACAGAGCCTTTGACATTACTGTATTGTTATCTTGAGTAGTTTCCCGGGGAAAGGCAGGTAAGTGATCAATTGCTTTAGGGGAAAATCATTTATTGGTGTCAAGTAAGATTTTCACAGTTAATATTATATTCTGGCAATTACATAAATTAATCCAGTAAATCCAGCAAAGCTTATCAAAATTTTTCTGGATTTGTCATGAACATTAAAAGGTCATCAGCATATATAGTAATTTGTACTGCCTACAATTAACGGTAATCCCTTTCGTTTCCTGTGAGAATCTAATAACCAGAGCTAATGGCTTTAATGCTAAAACAAACCATGGAAGATCTGAGCAACCTCTCTTCCTTGTGGCTTTTGAAAGTTAGTTACCTAGTGTGTGTAGAATAATTTCATGGGTCACATTTTTTTTTTGGAGAATATAACTGTTTATTCCTATTCCAACTAAGTATCTCATAGAACATAGAATATGTTATTTCATTAGGTGAGTTATACATGTTGTATTTTACTAGTATATGGTAAATATTTAGAATGCTCACATCCCCTCAAATTAATCCATAACTGTAATCTTGACACATAATGTCTTAAACCACTACTAATTAAATTACTAGTTCTGTCACTATAACATGGAGATAACAATAGTGACAAAGCTACCACTAGCTCTTATAAGCCCATACGTTTTTGTTCAAAGCAAAACAAAAACGTTTTCCAAGGTAGATGGGGCTTGTGGCAAATAGGTTGGCAAGCCAAATGTGGGCTACCTTTTAGTCCCTTGTTTGCCCTCTCAGCTAGGTACCCGTGTGCAGAGCATAGCCTGCTCATGGTTAGAATCCACTGTGATAGTAAGAGTCTACTTAATGAATTGAAAGGCACTTCTACAGGAGTTCCTATTAGGTGCCAATACATTTGCTGAGGAGAGAATATGATGTTGCAAAACCCAGTACATTATCTGTGTATTTGCTAAGTAAAAACCATACAGATACTTGATGTTGCAAAGGCTATGCAAGTTCTTTTTCTTTTTTTGAACAATACCCCAAAAATATTAATTCCTATCAGTCATATGCTAGGAACTTTCTATATACACAACCTCATTTAGTTCATGCAACTAACCTCATGTTATGAATAATGAAAAGTAAGCTTAGGGAAATATGCAGGGAAGTGCTCACCAGTGGGCCTGCGCTGCTCGAATGCTGCCCATTCCCTCAGTCTCCAGTGCTGGCTGTTGGATCCTGGGAGGAGACTTCTGAGCCTTTGGGGAATCCAACCTACAAGAGTGTCTCTGCAGGCTTGAGGCCTTTGGTCGCACCAGATAGTTTATGCCAATGAATAATTTTTGACGAATACCTGCTTTTGTATGTCTGAAGATTTGGGCCACTTTGTATCAATTTGGGAGGTTGGGAGGCTATGAGTAGCTGAGATTAGTCATACAGGTGTCTACTCTGACACATCCTATGTGATTAACCTCCAATTACTAGTAAGACTCTAAATACAGGGTTGGATGAGTTTCCCTGGTTAACAGTATTTCACATGTTTTGTCACACATCATGGTTGGGAGAATTAAGCACTGTCCACGTGAGTCCTTTGGGGGCAAATGGAAGTTTGTGCCTCGTTTCTCTTAGACTCCTCTCCATGCAGTTTTCCCTTTGCTGATTTTAGCCTGTTTTCCTTCCCTGTAACCAACCATATATGAGTATAATAGCTTTTCTGAGTTTTCTGACTCTTTTAGGAAATCATGGAGTTTGAGGGTGGTCTTGGGAATCCCTGACACAGGAGGTGATGTGAGTAGTTTGGTCATGCAGATAATTGTGGCACATCTGGCAATAGTTGAACAGATGTGAAATGGAAAGACTGGGCATCACTACAGATTCTTTCCTATGTGATAATAGCCTAATCTGCAAATTGAATGAACTGCGGACAAGCAGTGGAATGACCAATCGTTGTGATGTGCACTGACAACTAGGGAGCAGACGCTCAATGCAGGAGCTACCCCCAGCCCACAGGCCCAAGGTCAGCAAAGGCAGGCACCAGTGGGGGCCCCCAATCACCCTACCAGTCACCCGCAGAGGGAGGTGACCGGCAGTGGGAGTGGGGCTGGCAAGTGCCCCACAGATTGGCCCTAATCAATGGGCAGGCCTAGGCATCCTACCTGTGCATGAATTTTGTGCATTGGACCTCTAGTGGAATATAAAATGATAATAAGGGGATATTATGAATATCTTTATGCCAGTGAGTTAAATAATCCAATAAATTCTGTGAGAAAAACTCAGGTACTAAATTATTTCAAGAGAAAATAGAAACTCTAACAGTCCTCTATTAAAAATTAAATTCATAGTTAAAATATTTTCCACTAAAGAAAACTCATGAATTAGATGGATTTAAGAGTAATTCCATCAAACATCTGTAGAAGAAATAAAACAAATATTACACTAATTCTTTCAAAAAATAGGAGAAGAAATGCCTTCCAGTTCACTTTATTATACCAATATTAACTTAGTACAAAAAACTAAACACATTTTTATAAGAAAATAAAATTAAGGATCAGTATTTTCTATAAATATAGATACAAAAATGCCCAGCCAAATAATAATGTCTCTCATTCATTTCACACCTATGCCTCATGAAATATATCCTATTATTATCTGACTGAGAAAGAAGAAAAATTAGGCTTTTAAAGAGTTGATTTTGCATAATATACAGGCACCAGCCAAAATTCAATGATGTAGCATCATAGTCTGACTTAAGAGTGGTGAAGAAGGACAGTGGAGGAAAAAATCCTCCAGTGCTTGGCAGAATATCAAGCAGTATATCTTGTACTGTTTGTCTGGAAAGAAATATGGACAAAAGAAAAGATTCACAGGGATTTAAGGGAAATAGCTAACAGTTTATCCAAATAATCAAGACCTGGAAATCACACCATTAGGAAATCAGTGACAAGGGACTATGGGAAGAGATATGTGGCTGGAACTTTGAAATGGCCACAGAGTGTAAGGATATTTGTGACCCATGCGAATTCTCAGCAGAGCACACCTGCTACAGAGGGGCTTTCTGTAACCAGGTGGATGAGGTGACCTTCACTGTGGATGGGATCATGAATAAAGTGGACAGATGAAATGGAAGGAGATTATGCATGCTCAAAAAGAGGACATTTACTGAGGCAGATCTGGCCATTTGTAGTATGAAGTGTATAGTATGGTAATATCAGTGTTAAGTCCCAGATATGACATCATTCCTCATGAAACCAGCTAGCCACACTGTGGCAGGTTGTTTATACTGGCTTTCTTCATCATTGAAGGATCAGTAATTTATCCTCCCTGAGCTATTATATTCATTGTCTGTAATGCTTTGGGTATTATCACTCATGAAGATGTGCTATATATGTTGAACCAGTGACTAATATGTGGGGTTGTTTCCCCCAGAGCCAGAACACATGGACATGGGAATCAAGGTGTGGAAGTGAGTGTCCCTCCATTCACTATTAACCCTTATAATTCACATGACAAATTAATCTCCCTATCTCCATGTACACGGACTCTATTTGTTGAGAGGCCTTAGTTCTCAAAGGAGAAATGTTTCTACAAGGAAATACACTTCTTCCACTGACCCAGAATTTGAGATTTCCTTAGCTAATTCAGGATCCCCCTGCCAATCAACTAAAAGGAAGTGAAGGTTGTCATTACACTGACTGGATAGGTGATCCTGATTAAAGAGTGCATGTTGGAACCAATTGACTCAGCATTTCAGCTGTTTGGGGTTCTTAAACTCTTAGGGTGACCTAAACCTTTTACTCCTGAAGTACATCAGTCATTAGCAGTCCTATCTAATTGAGTTGCTTTACTCTTTATTACACTTTACCACTGGCTAATGTCTGTTGGGGAAGAGAAAAGTTATACAAGCACAAAATAAATACATGATTACATGAGTACATAATTATAAAATACTAGGGGCCCAGTGCACAAAAATTTGTGCACTTGGGGGGGTCCCTCAGCCCAGCCTGTGCCCTCTGGCAGTCTGGGACCCCTTGGGGTATGTCCACCTGCTGGTGTGCCTGGCCAGCCTGGATGAGGGGCTGTGGGCCATTTTCAGGCTGCCCACAGCCCCCATTGACCCAACGTCCCAGTGAGGCTGTCTGGAATCAGGTTTCTGGGGTTTATTTATCTTCTATAATTGAAACTTTGTTGCCTTGAGTGGGGCCTAGGCAGGCAACGAAGCCTTCTGTTTGCTTCAGCTCCATGGCTTCTATAATTGAAACATTGTTGCCTTGAGCAGAGACCCAGCTGGCCTAGGCAGGCAGTTTCCTCCTTTGCTGGTGCAACAGAAGCCTCCTGTTTGCTTTAGCTCTGTGGCTGCCGGCTGCCATCTTGGCTGGGTTAATTTGCATACAGTAGTTCTGATTGGCTGGCAGGCGTGGCTTAGGTGTAATGGAGTGAGGGTCAATTTGCATATTACTCTTTTATTAGATTAGATGTTAAGTGTTATAAGAAGAACCTAATAGGGAGACCAAATTTAGATCAAGGAATTGGGATAGCACTCTGAAAAGACTTGATGATATGCTTGGGCAAGCAGGGGGGAAAGCAGAAGAAAGACCATTCCAAGCAGAATGAAATGCTGTAGAAAATTTTCCTTGATCGAGGAATTGTGTGAGGATCGATGTGCAGGGTGACAGTGGTAATAGATGGGGCTGGAGAAGTAGGTAAAGACCAGGGCATACAAGAAGTTGTATATGATGGTAGGAAGTTTGGACCTCTTTTATTAGCTATGATAAGACATTGAGAGGTTTAAAGTAAATGAATAAGTGATTATGTTTTATAAAGGTATTTACTGCTAAGGACATTGATTGGATTAGAGGTGGCAAGAATAGATAAGATGAGGTTGTTTATGAGGTTACTATAATAATCCAACTAGGAGATAATAGTAGTGGCAGATGGAGAAAAGGATAATGGATGGGTCAGAAATATACAGTTAGAGTGAAGAAGACTTGTACTATGAATTGGAAATGAGGAAGAAGATGGAATCGATGATAGTTCCAAGGCTTATGGCATGAAAATCTGGGTAAATGGAAGGACCATTTCCTGAGATGTGGGGACAGGAATTCAAGTAGGTTTCAATTGGGTTAACTTTTGGGCATATTATTTTATTATTATGTTTCTAATCCTTACCCAAGGATATTTTCTACATTGATTTTTAGAGCATGGAAGGGAGAGAAAGATGGGGAGAGACACACTTAGAGAAAGAGAGAGAGAAGAGAGAGAGAAAATGCCTCTTACACATACCCAGACCACAAGAATGGAACCTGCAATCCAAGTAGGTGCCTTTGACTGGGAATCGAACCCACAGCCCTTTGGTGTGTGGGCCCAGTACTCTAACTATTGAGCCACATAGGGCTGGACATGTTTTTTGTTTTGTTTTGTTTTGTTAATCCTCACTTGAGGATACCCTCTCCATTTATTTTCAGAGAGAGTGTGTGAGTGTGTGTAGGGGGAGAAGGAGAGAGAGAGAGAAAAAGAGAGAGAGACAGACAGAGAGAGAGAGAGAGAGAGAGAGAGAGAGAGAGAGAGAGAAAGAGAGAGAGAGAGAAAAGCATCAATATGAGAGAGACACATGGACTGGTTGCCTCCCTACTAGAGGCAGGGAGCGAACCTGCAACGCTTGGGTCTGGGAGCCATTGCTGAGCACACTGGCTAGGGCTGGACGTGATATTTTTGATATGCTTGATGATATATCAAGATACCCAATAGATATTTGGATCTATGAATTCCAATCAGAGGTAGTGATTGTGAATCCCTGGCAAAAATCATTTTTTAATCTCTGAAAATAAGAGTCAGCTAGGTAGACAGAAAAGGAAAAGAAGGTTAAGTGAACCTAGGACAGGGCCTTGTTTGTGGAACCCTAACACTATGAAGAGGGCAAAAGACAACAGAATAGTAACTCCATGTTCATATTATATTAGAGGCCCAGTGCACAGATTTGTGCCCTGGTTGGGTCCCTCAGCCTGGCCTGTGGGGATCAGTGGCCCTCCGTGCTGCCACAGCCCGGCCTTACCCACCAGCTTGTCAGGCTCCAGCCTGCTGTATGCCATTGGTCCCGCACAGCATGAAGGAGTATAGGAAGTGGTAGGTGGTCTGGGAAGAGCCTGAGCCTGGGCTGGGTGCCAAGCTGCTCCCACCACTCATCCCAGCCCCGCTGTTCCTGCTGCTACCACTTGGTAGGCTCGCTGCTGCTCTGCTGTGGTCTCTGTGTGCCCATCCTAGGGCAATACCAGGGTACCCATGACTGTGTGGCCACCGCTTGTCTTTGCAGCCTTGCTCCTCACATGGTGCCTATGTAGCCACAGGCTTATGCCCAGTCAGTCTGGATGGGGAGGGACGGGGAGTCCATGGGAGAGGGTCATGTGCTGCAGCTGTGCTTGCCAGCCATGAGCCCACCTCTGGTGATGATTGGTCAGCTGAGCAGCACTCCTGCTGTGGGAGCTTACTGACCACCAGGGGGCAGCTCCTGCGTTGAGTGTCTGCTCCCTGGTGGTCAGTGCGGGTCATAGATACCGGTCGACTGGTCGACCAGTTGCTTAGGCTTTTACATATATAGATAGCTTGTGCTAGTAAATGATAATTATATAGCATTTATTATCATAGTTTTATATACTATGAGGCCCAGTGCATGGGGGAGGGGGGGTTCCTCAGCCTGGCCTGTGCCCTCTCACAGTCTGGGACCCCTCGGGGGATGTCCACCTGCTGGCTTAGGCCTGATCCTGGCAGTCAGACATCCCTCTTGCAGCCTGGGAGCCCTCAGTGGATGTCTACTTGCCAGCAGGGAGCAGGCCTAAGCTGCAGTTGGACATCCTTAGCATTGCTGAGAAGGTAGAAGAGGCTCCCACCACCACCACTGTGCTGGCAGCCATCAGCCTGGCTTATGGCTGAGCAGAGCTCCCCCTGTGGGAGTGCACTGACCACCAGGGGCAGCTCCTGTATTGAGCATCTGCCCCTGGTGGTCAGTGTATGTTACAGTGACCAGTCATTTGCAGTTGTTCTGCCATTAGGGTCAATTTGCATATTATCCTTTTATTATATAGAATAATTACATAATTGCATTTAAGAAGCTACTGTTGTTTCAGACTAATATATTTCATGTGATAAGTGTGCTTACTAGTGTAATTGTCCCTTTAGGAGTTAAGCATTCTGATGTAGAGTCAGAAACTTGAGTTAAAATTCTACCTCTGCCACTTAGTAGCTTATGTGAGCTTGCAAGCTGGCTATCCTTTTAAAACCTCAGTTTTATTGTATATAAAAATAAGTATACTAATATGTCATTGTATATAAAAATAAGTATACTAATATGTCATATAACCATTAAAAGAGTTACTATCTAACAGGCATAAGTCACATTGGCAGGTACACAACAAGTACTTTAAAAATGGCTTTTTATTGTGTTGTTAGTGTTATTGTTCCAGTTGTTATCTTTAGAATCCAGTGGTTGCTGGCCTTTCTCTTCCATTCCCAGGGAGTCATGGTGCTGGTGGCTGCTTCTCTGTAGTGACGTCTTTCTTTGTCTGGACTCCAGCACTAGCAGGTCTGCCATATCCCTGCTGTCTCTTTCTCCCCCCCCCCCAAATATATTTTATTGATTTTTTACAGAGAGGAAGGGAGAAGGATAGAGTTAGAAACATCAATGAGAGAGAAACATCGATCAGCTGCTGCCTGCATACCCCTTACTGGGGATGTGCCCACAGCCAAGGTATCGAACCTGAGACCCTTGCGTCCGTAGGCCAACGCTCTATCCACTGAACCAAACCAGTCGGGGTATATCTCCTCCTTTTTATCCTCTGCATAGCAACCTTCTTAAAATACACATTGAATCACTTTAATATTCTCTTTACACATTTTCAATGTCTTCTGTATTTAGGATAAAATTTAAACTCTTTAACAAGGCCCAGAAGTCTTCACATTATGTAGTTCCTGTGTATTACAACACATTTTATGCCACTTTCATCCTTGCTCACCACTCATTAGCCACACGACATCTTCCCCCAAGCTCCCTCTTGCACCAGGGCTTTTAATCTTGCCCTTCTCTGTGTCTGGAGCATAGTTTCCCTTTGTGTGACAGACTAGACTCCTTTTTAAAAAAAATATATTTCTTTACTGATTTCAGAGAGGAAGCGAGAGGGAGAGAGAGAGAGAAACATCAGTGATGAGAGAGAATCATTGATCGGCTGCCTCCTGCATGTCCCCTACTGGGGATCAAGCCCGAACCCCAGGCATGTGCCCTTGGCTGGAATTGAACCTGGAACCCTTCAGTCCGTAGGCCAACACTCTATCCACTGAGCCAAACTGGCTAGGGCCAGACTAGACTCCTTTTAATCCTTCTATCTTAGCTTAGAAGTCATCGCTTGGTGTGAACTCTTCCCAGTCTAAAGTATCCTCTTACCCCTTGAATTACTCTCTATCTCATCGTCTTAATTACTAATAACATGAGCTCCATTAGGGCACTTCTATATCTCCATATTTAGCACAATGGCTGGCACAGATTAGGAGCTTAATAAATATGTGCTGCATATGTGAATGATTATTGCCATCCCTTGAAATCCCTGAGGGCATAGACTCTGTTTGCTAACCACTGTATTGCTAGCATCTAACACATTGTCCAGCACATTATAACTACTCACACATATCTGTTGAATGAAACAATGCATGCATACATGAATGAATTAATTAATCACAAGTGATTTTCCAGTCTTAACATCTCAGATAGCTAAGACTACATCCTTCATCACAAAATATG
>PVJC01032677.1:0-19692 GCA_004026665.1 Murina feae
CTATAATTGGGACACTGGGTCTTAGAAAGGATGGTTACTAACTTGATATTGTCCAGCTAGTCAGTGTAACTATATCCCAGGATCACAAACTTAACTACTTCAAGGACTCAGGCACATAATAAAGATGGGTAACACAGGCCTGGTGGGGGCTGCGACAGGGCAGAGGGCACAGGCCCCTTTAAAAGGACAGCCACAGTGCAGTGCAGGCCATTCGTAGCTTTCGAGAGTACATGAGCCATGTTTCAACTTTCAATCTTTCAAGAAAAGCCAGGAAACCATGTTCCTATGTAAAACCTCCTAAATTTTAGAGTCTGGCAATGGATTCAAAGTTTTTTAAAGACTGTGAGAGATCAAGCAAAACATGCCTGTGGGCTGAACGCAGTCCAAGAGCCTCAAGTTTGAAACTTCTGCAGGTTATTATGAGTTCATTCTGCCCCATCCCTTCATGTTACAGTGAGAAGACTCAGAATTAAAAAGGAAGAGTGAATTGGCTAAGATCATGAAGCTCGTAAAGAGCAAAACCCAAGTCATTTGATTTTACATTTTGAGGTCTCTCTATTGAGCACTCCTCTGATGTCTAATTGTTAGGATCCATGGTTGGGAAATAGAAATAATTTCTTATAAACTTACCTCAGACCCCTGAGTGGTCTAAGTAAATGACAGAAGGTGAAACAGAACTGAAAGGTACGGCTTAAAGGTCATCTGGATCCTCTGCTCTCCTTTATTTTATATTTTGGCGACAGAGAGGGTTTCTGAAAAGCACAAGGTCACACAGCTAAGTAGGGACAGAGGTGGGTCTCCAACCTCAGACCACCCAGACTTATTTCAGTGCTTTTCCTTGGCCCATGATGTACTTGAACCTTTGCAGCATCTCTCCAGTATCTCCTTTACTGTGCCTGTGTCATACACAGAGCATAGTTCTAAAGATTAGAGAACATCTAGCTGCAACAACCCATAGGAACAGACAACAGTATGGTGGTTACCAGAGGCAAAGCTGGGTGAGGGGAGGTGAGGCAGAACAGACAGAACTTGGGGTGGTGAACACATAATATAATATACAGATGATGTATTATAGAATTTCTGTGAACACCTGAAACCTATATAACTTTATTAACCAATGTCACCCAATAAATTCAATTTTTAAAAAAGAAAAAAATGATAGTATAGTAACAATCATCTGGAGACAGATGTTATGCAGAGAGAGAATATGGACCAAGAAGACAGGAGCCCTGAGTTCTAGCCTTGATTCCATCATACGGGGTCCATTTTAACCCTCACTTTTCTTATCCTATGAGACAATACTGCTATCCTGTCTACTGCTACATAGTGCTATTGTGACAGTCATGGGGATCATGCATGTAAAATCCTTTGTAAATTGTAAAGCACTCCACAGATGAAATACAATATCATTATTCTACCCATGTGTAAGATTGGCAGACAGTTTACTCTATATAATTTATACCATCTGGTTTATTTTTACTTTTTTTGCAATTTTTTTTTGTTATAGCAAAAATAAAATGGGCTTATTATGGAAATTTGTAAATATTAAAAATCAAAAAGAGGAAAATAAAAATTATTATTAATTTAATCATCAAGAAATAATCGCTGCTGCCCTGCCAGTGTGGCTCAGTTGGTGGGAGTTGGTTGTCCAGTTCACTGAAAGGGTCTGGGTCTGACTCCAAGTCAGGGCACATTACCTAGGTTGCAGGTTCAGTCCCCGGTCGGGGCACATATGAGAGGCAACCAATTGATGTTTCTCTCTCACGTCAATGTTTTTCTCTCCCTTCCTCTATCTAAAATCAATAAACTTATCCTTGGGTGAGGATTTCTAAAAAAAGGAAGTTATTTAAAAAAATAAATACTGCTATATGCCTATCTATATATGTGTGGTTAATATCTATATATGATTTTTCCAATAAAAATGTATTATGGCTATTTTCCTAAATTATTGAATATTTTTCTATAGCATTATTTATTATTTGTGTGGAAGAGGGAGAAATAAAAGACTGAAGAAGTTAGGTAAAAACTAAATTATAAATATTTGTAGAGACTCATGGTGAATTTTTAAAATATTTATCTCCAAAACCTACCCATTAAAAAAGGTTTCAAACAATACTAACTCAGTAGCAATGAACCACTTCTAGTAGCAAGAGTGTGGTTTCTAAATACCATTTCACACTAAGAAGAACCAGGAGTCCTCTGAAACCCGGATGATTTCAGGTCTGGTTTAGGATAGGTACAAGATGAGCCTGAAGCATATTATTATTCCAGAAAAAAAAAAAAAAAAAGCTATCAAAGATTTGGTGGCAATACGAACATATTCCCACTGGCCAATGATGGCTCAATTTAAATATCAATGTGAATACTAACTGAAATGAAGGAAAATATATCAAATATAGTTAAGTACTTTGGCTCCACATGACAGGAAAAAAAATTTATTGCTTACCTCTAAAGGATGCTAGGGAACCAACTTATTCTTTGGAAACCTGATAAATAAAAGGAAAAGCAAACAAACTTTTTAACCTGCATTTTCATTAAGCAAATAGTTTATGAGAGAAAGTTTCTCTTATAGAATTATTTCAATTAAAGAGAAGGAGTGGTAGAGGTAGAATATGACCAGGTTACAACCTCTAGTGAAATGATAGAGCTAGTTGAAGAGTGTCAAGACTGCTAACATCACACAGACAGGTAATAGTACAAACACCATCTAAAATGCAGTCTTGCCCAAAAGCATGAACTCTGAATTGAGTTGAGCTTCTAGACAGACTAGTTTATGGGAAACATAAGCTGTAGAAGAGCATGTTAAACCAGCGGAGGGCAATCGATAAACTCAGGTTATGGGAAACTCTACAGAACACACAGCCCAGCCTCTTTAACAAGTAATGAAAAAGAAGGGGGAAATAGATGAAGAAAAACCTTTAGGTGAAAGGAGACTCCAGAGATTTATCAAACAATTGCAATGCATGGAGCTTATTTGGCTCCTGATGTAAACAAGCTTTAAAAAAAAGGGGGGCGGGGAGGATTTCTGAAACAATTAGGGCAGTTTAATAGTGACTGGACAGTTGATGACATTAAGAGTCTACTGTTTTATTTTAAAATGTAGTAATACATTTCAGAGATTTCTACTGAAATATTTATGGACACAATAAAATAATACCTGGAATTTCCTTCATAATAATGGGGTAAGGGAGTACATGGGGAGGCATAATAGCCACAATTAATAATTATTCAAACTAGGTGATGGGTATAGTCTATTCACCAAACTTTATTATAAGTTAAAGAATTGTCACAAAAATATTTATCATGAATTCTTTCCAAGTTCCTTAAATATTCTTCTATAACATGCTCAGTTATAATGGTTGTATAATAGTTCGTCATACTGCGATGTACCATATTACGTTTAATCATTTACTAACAGGTTTACAATTAGATTGTCTCCAATTTGCCACTATTATGAACACTAAGATTCCTGTACATAATTCTTTGTGTCTATCCACAATTATTTTTTTTTAATCAACTCCATTAAGTGTCAACATAGATTCATGGTTTGAAAGCTCCACACAGTGGAAAGCTTTTGGTAAATATGGCTAAATTGAGAGTATAGAGAGAATAACTATTTCCTAGGTATGTCCTTTTTCTGATACATTTTCCGTTTGATAAGCAAAATGAAAAAACACAGTATTATTATGATGTTGCATTCCTTGGAGTGACAAGTGAGTTACATATTATCATATGTTTAGCTTTGTACTTTTTAGTAAATTAGCTTACTTTATTGAGGTGCCTTTTACTTATGCATTTAAAAAACTTCATTCTCTATTAAGGACTATAGGACCAGTGCATGACATTTGTACACTGAAGGTTGAGGGGACCTCAGCCCGGCCTGTGCCCTCTCACAGTCCAGGACCCCTCGGGGGATGTTCTTAGCATTGCCACAGAGGCTGGAGAGGATCCTGCCCAACCGGGGGGCAGCTCCTGCATTGAGCACCTTCCCCCTGATGGTCAGTGTGTGTCATAG
The DNA here is from genome assembly GCA_004026665.1 of Murina feae. Taxonomy (NCBI): domain Eukaryota; kingdom Metazoa; phylum Chordata; class Mammalia; order Chiroptera; family Vespertilionidae; genus Murina; species Murina feae. The sequence continues at coordinate 4,016 of PVJC01032677.1, forward strand.
CAACCGGTCGTTCCACTGTTCAGTTGATTAGCATATTAGCCTTTTATAATATAGGATAATAGTACCTTTCCTGTATGTTTGAAATATTTCCCCAACATTCTATTGTTCTTTTGATTTCATAAATATACAAAAATTTTGAAATTTTTATACATTCAAATTTTTGAAATTTTCCTTCATGATTTTTTTTTCTTTTCATGTCACACTTAAGACAGTCTTCTTTCTTCCCTGCAAAATCATGTAAATATCACCTTTGTTTTCTTCTGGAATTTTCATATTTTTATGTTCAGTGTGAAAAGTATAAAGGAATTCTATAAGTGACAAGATTCTAACTCCCCCTGCCAAAACAATTATTTCCACTTACCACAGCACTGTTAAAAATTCATCCTTCCCAACCAATGGGAAACTTCAATCTTCAATGGGTGGCTTTAATATATGTATACATATGTGTGTGTGTGTGTGTATATATATATATGTATATATATGTGTGTGTGTGTATATATATATATATATATACACACATACTACTCTTTTATTAGATCATATATATATATGATCTAATAAAAGAGTAGTATGCAAATTAACCATCACCCCAAGACACCTAAGCCACACCTGACAGCCAATCAGAGCATCTGTATGCAAATTAACCCAGCCAAGCTGGAGGCCAGCAGCCATGGAGCTAGAGCAAACAGGAGGCTTCCTTTGCACCAGCGATGGAGTTGAAACTGCCTGCCTAGGCTGGCCGGGTCTCTGCTCAAGGCAACAATGTTTCAATTATAGAAGCTACAGAGCTGAACCAAACAGGAGGCTTTGTTGCCTCCACTCAAGGCAACAAAGTTTCAATTATAGAAGATAAATAAACCCTAGAAACCTGCTTCCAGCCAGCCTCGCTGGGACATTGGGTCAATGGGAGCTCTGGGCAGCCTCAAAATGGCCCTCAGCCCCTTATTCAGGCTGCCCAGGCACCCCAGTAGAGACCTGAATCCTGAGGGGACTGTGGCCAGCCTGAAAACAGCCCTCAGCCCCTCACCTAGGCTTGTCACACCCCCATGGGGTGAGGGTCCCCACTGGAGGGCTTGGCCAGCCTGCAAACAGCCATCAGCCCCTCACCCAGGCTGGCCAGGCACGCCAGCAAGTAGATATCCCCTGAAGGGTCCCAAACCTCAACAAGGCACAGGCCAGGCTGAGGGACCACCCGAATGCACAAATTTTTGTGCACCGAGCTCTTAGTACACACACACACACACACACACACTCTATATATTAGAGGTCCAATGCACAAAAATGTGTGCACTTGGCGGGGGGTGGGGGGACCTTCAGCCTGGCCTGTGCCCTCTCACAGCTTTGGACCCCTGGGGGGATCCTCCCCAAGGAATCGGGCCTAAGCTGGCAGTCAGACATCCCTCTGGCAGCCCGGGAGGCCTCGGGGGATGTTCACTTGCCAGCAGGGAGCAGGAATAAGCTGTAGTCCTTAGTGTTGCTGAGGAGGCAGGAGAGATTCCCGCTACCACCACTGTACTGACATACATCAGCCTAGCTTGTGGCTGAGCAGAGCTCCCCCTGTGGGAGTGCACTGATCACCAGGGGGCAGCTCCTGCACCAACCGTCTGCCCTCTGGTGGTCAGTGTGTGTCATAGTGACCAGTCATTCCCAGTTGTTCTGCTGTTAGGGTCAATTTGCATATTACCTTTTTATTGTATAGGATAGAGGCCTGGTGCATGGGTGGGGGCCAGCTGGTTTGCCTTGAAGGGTGTCCCAGATCAGGGTGGGGGTCCCGCTGGGGTGCCTTGCCAGCTTGGGTGAGGGGCTGAGGGCTGTTGTCAGACTGGCCACAGCCCCTTCAGGGTGGGGGTCCCTGCTGGGGTGCTTGGCCAGCCTGGGTGAGGGGTTGAGGGCCATTTTCAGGCTTGCCACACCCCTTTCAGTATCGAGTGGTCCTGCTGGGGTGCCTGGCCAGTTTGGCTGAATGGCTGGTGGTTTTTTGCAGGCTGTCCAAGCCCCCCAGCAGGAACCCTCACCCCATGAGGGTATGGCCATCCTGGATGAGGGGCTGATGGCTCTTTGTAGGCTGGCCATGGCCCCCAGTGACCCAAGCTCTCAGGGAGGCTGGCTGGAAGTAGGTATCTAGGATTTATTTATCTTCTATAATTGAAAACTTTGTTGCTTCGAGCGGAGTACACAGGCAGCCAGAGCAGGCAGAAAGCTTGGCTTCCTCCATCACCGGGGAAACCAAGCCTCCTGCTTGCTTGCTCCAGCTCTGTGGCTGCCAGCTGTCATCTTGGTTGGGTTAATTTGCATACAGTTGCTCTGATTGGCTGTTGCGCATGGCTTGGGGTGTAGTGGAGTGACACCAATTTGCATGTTTCTCTTTTATTAGTGTAGACTAGGGGCCTGGTGCACAAAAATTTGTGCACTTGGGGCATCTTTCAGCCCGGCCTGTGCTCTCTCACAGTCTTGGACCCCTCAGGGGATGTCCATTTGCTGGCGTGCCTGGCCAGTCTGGGTGAGGGGCTGATGGCTGTTTGTAGGCTGGCCAAGCCCCCCAGTGGGGACCCTCAACCCATGGGGGTGTGGCCAGCGTGGGTGAGGAGCCGGGGGTTGTTTTCAGGCTGCCCACAGTACCTTCAGGGTTTGGGTTCCTACTGGGGTGCCTGGGCAGTGTGAATGAGGGGCTGAGGGCCATTTTCAGGCTGGCCACAGCCTCTTCAGGGTTTGAGTCCCTACTGGGGTACCTGGCCAGCCTGGGTAAGGGGCTGAGGGCTGTTTGCAGGCTGGCCATGGCTCCCATTGACCCAATGTCCCAGCGAGGCTGGCTGGAAGCAGATTTCTGGGGTTTATTTATCTTCTATAATTGAAACTTTGTTGCCTTGAGTGGAGGCCACAGCCAGCCTAGGCAGACTGTTTCCTCCATCACTGGACTCCTGTTTGCTCTAGCTCCATAACTGCTGTCCGCCATCTTGACTTGGTTAATATGCATATTGTCACTCTGATTGGCTGCTGGGCATGGCTTGGAGGGTGGGCGTGGCTTAGGTGTAACAGAGTGAGGGTCAATTTGCATATTACTCTTTTATTAGATTAGATGTGTGTGTGTGTGTTTATTGTTTTTTTTTTTTTTAGAGAGAGAGAAAGGGAGAGGAAGAAACATCAATGTGATTGATTACCTCCCACACACCCTGACCTGGCACTGAACCACAACCTGGGCATGTGCCCTGACTGGGATTTAAACCAGCAACCTTTTGGTGTACAGGACGATATTAAACCAACTGAGCCATACCAGCTAGGTCTGGGTGCCTTTTTTTAGAATCAATGGACTTGATAGTGATGATATAATTTAATTTATGTATTTAACATTTCTGAGCAGCTACTATGTGCCTGATCTTATGTATGTTGCTTGAGATTTATTTAAATGATATAGTATAATCACTGTAATTTCTGTGGTTAAATTTATATAGTGCTTCTATATAATAAAATAGTTTGCAATCATAAAAAACAATAGGGAGTTACTATTTATAAAGTATATTGTTAAGTGAAAAAAGTGTTATGCAGAACAGAACAGTATGTGCTTACTTGGGAATGAATACTAATTTACTCATGTTGTCCCATGGACAGATGAGACCTAAAAATATTGTATTATATTCTGATTTCGGAGAAGTAATAGAACTTATTTTATAGGGCTGTTATAGAGATTAAATATTTGAATATGATGCAGATGTTGGTTCACTCCATGTTGTCCCAAAGGATCTTTGAAACTGTCCTCATATTTTAAAATTCTTTTTTCTTTTTGCTGGTCTGATTGGTTGTATTCTGCTACTTTGTCTTCCAAATTGCTGATTTGATTCTCTGCTTCATCCAACCTACTGTTTATTTCTTCAAGTTTATTTTTCAGTTTAGATATTATATTCTTCACTTTTAACTGGTTCTGTTTTTATGGTTTCTATGTTCTTTATTATGGTGTAGTTCTCAATATTTAATATTGAGCATCCTTATAGCCATTCATTTGAACTCCATATCTGGTAAATTGCTTGATTCTACTTCATTTAGCTGTTTTATGGAGATTTCTCCTGTTCTTTCATTTAAGGTGTGTTTCTTTGTCCCGTCATTTTGGCTGCCTCTTTGTGTTTGATTCTATGTATTAGGTAGATCATCAGTTGGTTATGCAGGATGACTCACAGTCTTGGTAGGGTGGCCTTACTAGTAGGTATCCTGTGGGCCCTGTGGTGCAGTCTCTTAGAACACCTGATCTGGGTGTTCTAGTAATTCCCTTGTGTGGGTTATGTTGGCACTTCTCTTGTAATTGAGTCTTCATTCCTATTGGCCCATTTGTGTATGGGGTCAAACCTCAGGCTCACTGACTGTGAGAATCAACCCCAACTACAGTGTACCAGCTGCTCTGCACATGCTGACCACACAGAGTGGAATTTGCCTCAGCAGGATCTGGTTCCTGCTGAGATCTAACCCCAGACTCTCCTCAGGTGACTCTTTTCTGCTTCATTCTCTCTTCGCTAGAGCTCAAGGTGAGTCACTGAAAATGAGATTTTTGTGTGTTGGCCCTTTAAGTGGTCACCTTTTTCATCTCATGACACATAAACTAATTACTAAAATTCCGGAGCACATCAAAAAGTATATTATATTTTTGCCAATCTGACCAAAAAAAATAGGTAAACTTTTATTTCATTCATACCAGAAGGCTACTGTGTTGGCTGTTGTCACTTAAACATTTTTTTAATTGATTGATTTCAGTGACAGAGGAGGAGGGAGAGAGAAAAAACACGTTTATTTGCTATTCCATTTATTTATGCATTTATTGGTTAAATCTTGTATGTGCCCTGTCTGAGGATTGAACCTGCAACCTTGGTGTATCAGGTCAACAGTCTAACCAACTGAGCTACCCTGCCAAGACCAGCTGTTGTCACTTTTCTATTTGATAATGTAAGGAAAAAGAGGTTAGTGCCCGACTAAATAATCAGATATTGCATGTTTCAAAAATTCTTGCGGCACACCAGTGTGGCTGCCTCAGCACAGTGGTTGAAAATCGCGCCTCCAGCAGACCCCTGTCTCTCCCTGATGGGGAGAATGCCTGCTGATTTTCACAGCCAGGTGTGATGTGGGCACCTGTTTCTAGCTCTGGTGCTCTCCGCTGGGGAGCCTGGCTTGTATCTCTGCAGCGCAGATATCCCTCCAGAATCTCCTCACCCATCCATAGAAGCAGGACCAGCTGTTTGCACATCTCCACCCATCCTGCCAATCTCACTGTGGCTTCTTCTGTTAACCCTTGATTATAAGATTTCTCGTCAGCTAGTCTTCAGTTGGTTATTCAGGATGAATGTTGTATAATTTAGTTGTAATTCCAGTTTGGTCCTATGATAAGGTGAGTGTAGCTTCCATTTAATTTGCCTCCATCTTGGATCCTCCCAATTCTGATTCTTTTGAGCCAGAACTACACAAGCCTCAGTTTACTCACATCTGTCCCAAGTTATCCTGAGGATTTGATGAGATGACATGTCATGAAAGCTGCAGAGCCACACAGAAGTCTTTCCAAGAATGTCTTCTGCTTTTTCTTTAGTTCTAGCCCCTCTGGGTGCCTGTTCCTCTCATGCAAACTGGAAATAACAGGATCTTAGCCAAGACAGGTAAAAGTCTTGAATGAATCAGTAGGGTGTGTGTGTGTGTGTGTGTGTGTGTGTGTGTGTGTGTGTGTGTGTTGGTGGATGGGAGGCTTTGAAAAGGTGAAAAGATGAAAGGGCCATGCTGTGTAAGGTGTTATTATTATTAGGTTGGGGAATCTACCCACATATGAAACATCCCTGTGAGATGAAAACTCACAGATGCTGAGGGAACCTTACCAGAAAGCTGCTTACAGCAACCTTTCCAAGAAATGAGAACATCCCCTGGCTAGGAAATGCCCCTCCTACACATACACACAATTGTGAACTTTTTTTAAGTTAGGTGACTACTTTATTTTTTTAATATTTTTATTGTTTTAGAGAGGAAGGAAGAGAGAGAGAGAGAGAGAGAGAGAGAGAGAGAGAGAGAGAGAGAGAGAGAAATAGCAATGAAGAGAGAGAGTTACTGATAGGCTGCCTCCTGCACGCCCCCTACCGGGGAACAAGCCAGCAACCTAGGTAAGTGCCCTTAATGGGAATTAAATCCAGGACCATTCAGTCCGCAGGGCAATGCTCTGTCCACTGAGCAAAACCAGCTAGGCCACAGTTGTAAACTTTTTTGATAGCACTTATCAGTGGGTGTCCAAATCCTATGGAACCAGCTTGTGTATTTGATGTAGAATCAGACAACAGGCACAATGCATTTTCCCTGATCCCAACATATGTCCTTGCCTGAAATACCAGCTTTCTGAAACAATTTTGTAAAAACTGTTGGACTTAAGTGTTTTTTTTTTTGCAAATAAATGCATTTCCTAATTAAAATTTGCCCTTTAAACACTCACATTTTCTTGGCCCCACTATAGGTTTTCTTTTTCTTGTAACATATCACAGAATCAATAAGGGCAATGCAAACATCTTTAATATATACAATTTCAACAGCTTAATGTCTGCCTGTGTAAGAGCACCTTCTCCCCCTCTTCAGCCCAGCTGACAATTTCCCCTGATTTTTTAAATGCCTCCTTATTCCACTCTCAAAGATAAAACTTAAAAGGCAGTTAGTCTTCAAGGGGTGGGAGGTGGGTAGGAAGAGTAGATTTTGAAAAGGGATAAAGTGGAAGAGGGGGGTATCACAGACATTTTTTAATTATAACTTTTTATTTTTGTTATGGAAGTAATGAATGTTCATTGTGGGAAAGAGTCTGATGAAAAGATGAAGAATATATATATTACCCATCATTCTATCATCCAGAGGATGATAATTGTGGATATTTGGCATTTTTTTTCTAGGGTTTTCTTCATAAGGATTTTAATCTAGTGAACAGATCTGAAGTTTGCTTTCTAAAACTTTTATGTGATAACACAGATGTCTTTCCATGGACTGAAAAACACTGCAAAAGGGAAATAATAAAAAAGCTTTAGAATGGCTGCAGAATGTGCCAGCAAGCCTTTGCTAATTTACTTACCCTACTCGACCCTTGAGGCTCCTTCAATCCCCCCCCCATTATTACAGATAATGTGCTGCTGCTATACCCAATTGACTGTGTATTTTTCTGGGTAATTAATATATGGGGCTGGTTGGTTGGAGCGTCTTAGGCTGAATTTTACAATAGTGCTTCCTATGGCACAGAGCAGCCATACAGGACATTCTCAAGCTAGCTATAGAGTTGGGTTACAATAAAATAACAACTGACCTTACTTTTCCCTCTAAAACCTCCACTTCCTCCTGAATTGTCTTCACATTGAAGCAAATAGTGCTGCCCTCCACCTAAATACCCAAGCTTAAGAACTAGAACTTTCCTTGCCTATCCCCATCCAATCAATCACCAAAATCTGTTCATTTTATACCCTGGATCTCTTTTAAGACTTTCTTCCCCTCTCCATCCTCATTGCAATTGCCTGAGTTTACTCTAGTGACTTAACTGATCATCCCTGTTCCTCCAAAGCCATGGTCTTTAATCCATTCTTCCACACTGTTGCCAGATTGTTCTTCTCAAATACCCTTAAGCTCACATGCCCGCTTTACTTAAAAGCCTTTCATATCTCTCTGCTCTCCACCCACACCCAGTACCTGAGCTTTCAGAATACTTGAGATCTTTAGCTTCCTTTAGGCCCCTTCAAGATCCAATTCTACCTGCTGCTCTAGGCATCACCCGGGCACTTCTTTCCCATGCCATAATGAGTGCCTCATGCTTTGTCCATGTCCTTATACTATTACATCTGCTTAAAAAGCAACTCCCCTCTCTTCATGGCCTAGCTAACCTCCTTGCCTTCAAAATAAGCTTGAATTCCACCTCTAAAGGAAGTCTTCCCCCAAGGAAGACTGGGCATCCTGAGTTCACATTGCCAATTCCTTAGGTAGAAATCCAGCACACTGTGCCTCTCCTTAAAGGTGGGCATTGGACTTTGTTCATCTTTCTTAACCTCTAAACACTTCTGTTGTACATTTCCTAAAAACAAAAATAGTCTCCTATATAACTGCAATAATTATCAAAATCAGGAAATTAACATTGAGAGATACTGTTATCTAACCTATAGACTTATTTTAATTTTACCAACTATACCATTAATGAGCCAGTCCAGGACCACATGTTGCATTTTTTGCCTTGACAATTAAGCCATTCCTTTAATCTGGAATTGTTCCGGAGTCTTTGTTTTTCAGACTTTGGGATTTTTGACGAATCCATGACAGTCGCTTCATCTAATGGTTCTCAATATGTGTTTGTCTGGTGTTTCTTAATTAGACAAACATATCCCAGACATTAGATTCGAGCTATTTATTTTTGGCAGGAATACCACAGTAGTGTTATGTCCTTCTCAGTGTTTCATATCAGAAGTCTATTTGTCATATTCCCAGGGATGCTGACTTATTAATTACTTCATGAAGGTAGAGTTAGGCAGGTTTTTTAACAGTAAAGTTACCATTTTTTCCCCATGGAATTTCAAAGATACTTTACATTTTGTTTCCCATTTACTTTCACCCAGTACGTTTAGCATTTAGGCCTCTGTGTCCTCATGGGTCAAATGAGGTGCAAAGAACGAACAGTGCATTCCAGAATTTTCTCTCTCAAGGATCCAGTTATTATCTCCCCTTCCATGAACCTCATATTTTAAATGATTTTGTCCACCGAACACATGGTCTTTCTCAAGGAGTATGGAACTCACTTTCCATTGCACATTCATCAGACATGTCTGCTGCATTGTATGCTCGCAAAGGCAGGGCATGCTGGCCTCACCAGTGGATGCCCAGAGCCAATCATAGCACCAACCACAGAGTAGGTGGTCAATAGATATTTACTGAAGGACTGAAACTGCCTGCCAATCACAGCTAGGCCCTGCATTTGATGTCTGCAATGAGGACACACAATTGATAAATGGTATCCAAAGACTTGACATTTTAGTGAGTCTCAGAGGCTTTGCCACTGGTCAGTGTTCAGTCACGAATATTTTAAAAATAGACCTGACAGAGTGCAGTAAACCTCCTTCCTACCTACTCCTGCCCCATCACTGCCTTTCTGGCAGCCTCAGATAGATGTTGAAGGGGTATTCTAGCACCTCAAGTTTATAATTTCTGTGTCACCTCTGTAGTCAACAGATGACAACTGGCTAGTCTCCTGATCATGTAATACTATATATATATATATATATATATATATATATATATATATATATATATATATATATATATATATTTCTCCCAGATCTTGCTTCACATGTACCGGTATATGGCATTAGCATTGTCACATTTTCTCCCTCATTTCCTTAAACCCTTTCGATCATGGAGATGTAATGTAGCAGAAGATCATGAAGGGAATTTTACAAAGGAAATGAACATTAGTTGAGCATCTCCTATATGCCCAGAGCTTTCTTTTCTGTGTTTTCTCTTTTAATCCTTACTATAACAGGTGAAGTAAGTATAATTATCTGCCTTACAGATGAGAAAACTGAGGCTGGGTGAGCAGTAATGGCTTGCCCTAAATCTTACAAAAGACATGCAGCTGGGTGTGGGGGGAGGGGAGGCAGGGAATTTCTCCAGTCTCTTTCTGAAGCACTTGCAAGTAGCCACTGCTTGAAGCTGCCTCCCCCGTCATATAAAAACGTCCTTCTCTTGGAAATGTGCTGGCGATCACGCTCCAGATATGCGGAGGACAAACATCTCTTGGACCACGCGCACTGCAGTTGTTTTTTAAACGATTGCTATCAGGACTCGGTAGCTGTTAACTGTGCTTTGGGGGAAGTTGTCCAAGGAAGGGGAGCCTTTCTTTTGGCATCTTGCAGGCCTGAGGAAGGAGCTCAAGTTCTCAGCTCTTAATTACCTCTGGCTGTGCTGCTGCAGCGACGTGAGAGAGACCATCCCTGTTGGGGGTGTGAAATAACATGGAGAGGAAGGCGGGGAGGGAGGCCTCTGAGACCCCGGAGCGACCCCAGGGGATGGGTAAAGGAGGGAGGAGAGGAGACCAGACAGCACTGCAGAGAAACAGGGGAGAAAGCCAAAGCGAGAGGAAAGAGAACAAAAGGCCAGAGGAGAGGACGCAGAGGAAAGTCGGGACAAGGAAGGAGAAAGTTTTAGAAAGGGGTCTAGGACGGTACGAGGAGACCGAGTAAAAGGAACTGAGAGAATTCAGAGAATGGGAGAAAGAAAAGAAAAGGAGAGAAGATGAAGAAAAAGGCGGAGAGGAAGGAGGGAACGGGCCAGAGGAAGGCATTGGGGAGAGCTGAGACTCGGGTAAGCTGAAAGGCTGGTGCGCGGCCCGGGAAGAAGCGCATCACCTGCGTGGCGCCCCCCCGCGCCTTGGCGTGGCCCTGCTCCCAGCGCCTCTCCCAGCCGCGTAGGATTGGCTCCTGCCTCCCATTCATGTAACCTGTGTGTGCGCGCGTGTGTGTGTGTGTGTGTGTCGCTCGCCCTCTCTGTGTGTAAGAGAGCGAGGGTGGGGGACGGAGGGAGGCAGGCAGGCGAACAGGCAGGGAGGGGAAGAAGAGGAGGGAAGCTATTAAACATACACACGCACACACACACACACACAGCACACACATACGCGCTCGCAACACACCCGCCCAACCCCCCAGAAGCCTCGGGATTGCAGCTGTTTCATGTGGGGCAGCAGTGCTGGCAGGGACGCCGGCCGGGAGCGGCCGGGAGCGGGAGCCCGGCGCGCGCGCGCGGCTGGAGGCTCGCTGGGGCCCCGCGCCCCGCGGGAGCTATTGTTGGTCTCGTTGGAGCTGAGCGCAGAGCCGGGACCGGATCCTTCCCGGGCGACCACTTCGGGCTCTTGGAGCCGAGGAGCCGCGCCGCCGAGAGCGAGAGGAGCCGCCGGCGCTGAGCCTCGCCTCCCTCCTCCCCGCTCCCCTGGCGGCGGCGGGCTGCAGCCACGGTAAGGCGGCGGGATCCGCTCCCGGAAAAGCGCCTCGGGGACTGCTCCGCGCGCGCTGGCGGTGGCTGGGTCGGGCAGCTCGCGCGGACGCCTGGGGCTTCGGGGGACTCTTGCCCGCTCCCCTGGCCCGCACCGGGGAGGAGGGGAGGGCGGCTGGAGCGCGGGTTGCCGGCGAGGCTATCCAGTCTGGAGCCCCGAGCCTCCGACGCTGCAGCCTGGAGCCGCCGCGGACTGCAGCCCGGGAGCGAGGGTGAGGGGAAAGCGGGGTGCTGGGCGCGGACTCGGGACGGCGGGTGGCAGGGAGGCGGCGCGCCCCGGCTTCGTCTGCCTCTCCGGAGCCCCTTTCCGCCCGGGTCCCGGCGGCCGCAGCCCCCTCTGCGGAACCGCCCGCCCCATGGCCCCAGCGGGCGCTGGGGGAGCCCGCGAGGCGGCGCCGGGCTCTGGCGGCTGCAGCCTGCCCTGCGGGGCGAGCGCAGGCAGCAATGGCCCCGCGCGTGCCACGGAGGGAGCGGAGGATCCGGGGACAAGACCCCCAGCCCCAGGCCCTCTGCAGCGGGCGCGGTGCTCGCCTCTCCCCGCCCGCCGCCTTGCAGCAGCGTTGACGTTCCCCTCGGATCGAGTGGAGGCTGCAGCGCGGGGCGGACACTCCGTGTGCGGGCGTGTGTGACTGTTAGGACCCGGGGCTTCGGGAAATGTGCTCTGGGTTGAAATGTGATCACCGAGCTCCTTAGTCATTTTCTTCAAGACTTAAAAATGCAGTCTTTATATTGGAGGTGGGATCGCGGCGTGTGCGTGTGCGTGTGTGTGTACATGCAACCAGGGGAATACACAGCCAACTAGTAGGAGCCCAGGAGCTTCAACTGGTGAGTCTCCCTTGGCGGGGCTATGGGGTGGGCTTCGCTGGCGGCTGCCCCCCTCCCCCCGTTCTCTGCTCTGCCTCCGCCTAAGCTAGGTTGGAAAGTACTGGAAATGTAACTGCGTGGTCTCTAACTTTGGAAATCGGCTCCCCTTTCAGGCGATTTGTTCACCCTGGTCCATGTGGACTAGGGTATTATTAGTTACTTGGGTACCGGCCCCTCTTCAGAACCACGCCAGTCACCCCTCTGGTCCCTAACAGCGCCCCTCCCCACCCCACCCCACCCCCCAGCCCTGGAGGGAAGGTTCGTAGACATGCAGTTCTCGCTGAGCCGTCCGTGCAGCGAACGGGGCGAGGAGACGCAGCCTGGGTTTTGCCGGATCCTGCCTGCGCTCCGGGTGTTTGACGGGCCCCTGAGGCCGCCCTCCCTGCTGCTTTGCGGAAGGCCGCGGCGGGCCACGCTCGGGCTCCGCGCGCCGGGCCAGGGGCGCCCATGTGCCTGGCTGTGCGGCGGCGCACGCAGGGAGCCCCGCCGAGCTGCATCGCGGGCAGTTACATAAACCGCCTCCGTGACGACCCAGCAGCGTGATGGCTGCAAAAGACAAGCCCGAAAGTTTCCTTGCTTCAGGGATGTAAGTACCGGGCGGCGCCCGCTTCTGCCAGGGGCGCTGACTGCTGATGCCACTGTCCCCCAAGAACCGGTTCCCCAGGCAGGTAGGGCATTCGGGATGGATCAGAGAGAAAAGGCCGGTCCGCACTCAAAGTCCCTGGAACCTGCCGAGTCCGAGGGGACGTTGGGAGGCCTTCGGGGAATGCTGTGTTAGGAAACAGACCGTGCGTCCTGGGGAACCTCAGAGCCCCTCCTCTCAGCCTCTCCGAGCGCACCTCCCCGTCGTTCACACCTCGCGCCCTGTCGGTGTTTGAAACCTGCCCCGCGATGCCTGGTCCCCCTTGGAGATTCCAAGCAGCCCAGCCACCCGGGCCTACTCTGGCGCGAGGGTGAAGAGGGGACGTGCCGGCCCTTGCCAGGGTCAGCCACCGTTGTGCAGGGAGCCTGTTTTACCGAGCCAGCCCGGCGCCGATGGGGAGGGGACGCGCTCGGTGCGGAGCATGGCTTCCTTCGGCTCCTCTCCTCCGCGGAGGCAGTTTGCTTCTGCTGCGTGCATCCTCCCCGTCTCGCCACTTCCCTTCACCGCGGCAGCCTGGAGTGCACAGACGGCCGTCCATAGAGAAACCACAGGGCTAGAGTGTGTTTAAATCTTGTTTTTCGCCTGTAGAGGGATGAGCCACCCCCGGCCTGCAGGCGCGGAGCAGAGCACTGAATGAAGTCCGGGGCACAGAGGCCCTGAACTCTCCCCCGCAGTCGGGAGGCGGTGTTGCGCCGGGAGGGGAGTGTTGTGCTTTCCCCACATTCCAGCGTCCTGATAGCCCGCATCCCCATCCCTGAAAGCCCGCATCCCGGACTCTGAAAGCCCGGCGATCTGTCCCGATGCGACTGTAACGCCGCCGTGATCTCAGTGATCTGTAACGAAGCTCGTGCTCCAAGCAGCTCAGGTGCGGGCCGGCCGCGCCTCGACCCTGCGGCAGGCGCTTTAACCCGCAGCCACGAGGGTTCCGGCTCTGGCTCCACCATGGGATCCGGGAAGCGGGAGGGTGCTCGGAAAGCGGGAGGGTGCTCGGAAAGCGCTGGGTTTGCTCCTGGGCCGGGCAGGAATGGGGTGTCGGCTGCACTGCCGCGGGGAGCAGGGAGGAGACCGGGCGCCGCGGCAACCTGTTTCCCCGCGCGCAGAGGCTGCGCATTCCCGCTTCCCCTCCTCCCCGCCAGCCCCGGGCTGCTTCCCTAAATCTCGGGGTAGCTTCGCCAGCTGGGGCTCCCTCGCCCTCTCAGCCACCTTCTACAGAGCACCTCAGGCCTGGGGCTGCGGGGTGGGCAAAGCGGCAATTCCGGGGGAGCGGAGCCGCCGGGTGGGCGGAGCCTGGGCGGGAAACCCGAGTCCAGACGCCCTAGTCGAGGCCAGGTTCCTGCCCTGAGTGCCCGGAGGTGCCCATCCAGGCTGTGCCTCCCCCCCTTCTCCCCGCCTGGCCATGGTTCTCCAGTCCCCGCGCGCTGCGGGCGTCCTACCGCTCAGCTCTGCCTGGGAGCTCTCCTTGCCAAAGTTAGGAGGAATGTTTTCACAGGTGGTGGCGGTGGAAGCGTGAGAGTTTGTGTGTGCGCCTGTGTGTGCTTGTGCGTGTGTGTGTGTCTGTGTGTCTTGGAGATCGAGGTGTGCGGAGAGGCCAGACTTGCTCAAAGAGGTTTTCCCCTCGTTGTAGGCGTTATAAGGGGATGATGAGAAAGAATCAGTTTTCTCTGGCGAGGGCGATGACCAGAGGTCCTTTCACGTGGTGGAACTGGACCCTCAGACCCGATTTCCTGGGTGAACGAGTGTCTCCCCTTGGTGGTGCCTTGTTTGCCATAGTCGCTGGGAATGTCTGGGGAATGGAACATGCCCTTGTTCCTCAGGCAGCACTAAGGAAATGGTTGTTCTGATAGTTTTAGGGAGCTAATGCTGAGAAGATTCTATTGCCAGCACGTGTCTTTGAGTGTGTGTGGGGGAGTGGGGGAGGGGGCAGGGGACTGGTCAACCCATGAGTTAGCCATCTTCCCCAGAGTTGAGTGGGGACTTTGTCAGGAATGGAGAGGTTCTGTTTTCAAGAGAGATATCTCTGATTCATCTGCCAGCAACCTATTCTCCAGGCCTCTCCTTGGGGGATGGAGGTAGAATTGGGGCAGGGAGCCAGCCAACCACCTGTGGACTGTGGGGGAAGAAGGGCCAGCCTTGCTCAGTGCTCAGCCTGCAGAAGAACCAGCAGAGAACAGACAGGTCCACAGCCAATGGACTAATTTGGAATAGGAGGCAGTGAGCTCCCTGTGGAAGGGGTGTTGTGGTAGAACACTGGGCATTTCAGCAGTGGTCTAATGGGACTCCACGGGCTCTCCTCCAGCATATCTGACTCAATGAGGTATAATCACCTCACCTCTGCAGTTTTGTTGAAGTCAGTTGATGGGTTATGACTTTAACCCCTTAACTTACTAGGTGGACATTATGGTTGTGAGGAACGTCGGTTCTCTCATGTGTAACATGGAAAGATACTGTTTAGCTTACAACACTGTAAGAATTAATGTGCATAAACCTTTGACACATTGTAGGCCGTTTACAGATGATCATTCCCATCCACCTCCTCTAACCCTTTACAACATTGTGCATTTGTTGGGTGAGGGTTGAGCAGGAGAATCAACAGTCCCCCTCGCCCCCCACCAGCAATATTGCACCCATAGTCTATTTAAAACCAGCTCAAATGCTTGAAACAAAAATATCTTCTCTTTCCTTAGAAAAGCCATTTCCAGTTTTGTTAGAATGTCTCCCTTGTTGAGTTCTTTTTTTTTTTTTTTCTGACAAAATTACATTCTTTGTGCAGATTGGCATGTTATATAACCTGGTATTTCCAGATCAAAAGTTACACATATGGGAAAGAAGGTGGTTAGAAAATTAAGATAAAGATTGTTGGACATTACAAGCAAAGGACTCAAGATCGACCACTCATGCTCTATAATGATCATAGAGATTCAAGGAACATGAGATTGAGGAAGCACATGGTGTACATCCTCACTGGGTCCTGGCTACTCACCTGCAAGTTCTCATCTGGGTCCTGTCCAGTTCTAATGAATAACTTCTGTATTTGGACTCAAGCCTTCTGTTTTTCCAATCCCAGTACCTTCTCCCACATCCATGAATCTAAACAGTGAAACAAACAAAAGAACAGCAGGATTTAAATCACTTCCTTGAAGATTTGATTCCAAGAACCTAGAAG
>PVJC01032678.1:0-19786 GCA_004026665.1 Murina feae
AGTGCACAAATTTTTGTGCACCGGGCCCCTAGTTAGTTTATAAAGTGAGCACAGGTGTGTGTGTGTATTTGGGTCTTGCATGGAGTCCCAGGAGGGGCGTCTCTAGGACAGAGGATATTGGAGGCTCTTCCTATGTAGAGGGTACCACGTATCAGATCATTTTTGCCAGAATTGGATTTTTTCTTAGCACAACATCATTTCAGTATTCGATGAGATACCAAGGCAGCTTTCACTGTGTCTGAATAAGTCTGTATCCACAATGGACATCACTGCTATGTCTGTGTCTGTGTCTCCTACAGCCATCAAGTCACAAAGAGCAATATTGTTCCAGTTCTGAGTTTGCCCCCAAATTAGACTGTTACAATCTGCTCTTCTTTTCCTTTCTTTCTAATTTCTCTCTCTCTCTCTCTCTGCTTTGTTTAGACCTAACTGTCCTTTAGATATATCTCAAGCATTAGAGCCTTATCATCCACTCCTAGGCACATGCCCCAGAAAGATTCTTGCACATGTTCAACAGGAGATACATACAAGGGTCTTTGTCATAACACATGTCCCGGTAGCGAAAATCTGGATGCATGAGCTAATGCCTGTTATCAGAAAAGTCAGTAAATCAAGCCACCCAATGATCCAAAGGAAGGAACAACAACAGTCTGCTCAATTTGGATGAATCTTAGTAAAATGATATAGGGTGAAAAAGTAATTTTTCAAAGACTGTATACAACAAGATTATATAAAGTTAAAAATAATGCACATACACAAACACATGCACACACACATGCACATGTGCACACACACAAATATATAGAGATACAATGAATTAAAAAGGAGAGTAGAGCAATGATGAATACGGGATTCAGGATGATGGATTCCTGGGCAGTTCAGGAGTGGTTACGAGGGGATTTGTACGGTGTCATATGCTACCCCTCCAGGTCTTGGTTTCCATCCTATGTTGTGGGTTAATTGGTACATGCACTGTTATAACTAAGTACTAACTAAATAAAAAACAATCCAAGCATGGACCATGCTGACAGTGTGCCATGATCCAGGGTTTGTAATTCCAATTCTGTCTTTCTGAGACCCAGGAATAGAACATGGAAATAAGTCCATGGTTGCTGTGTGTGGTCCTGATAGGCTTTCCAGTGAATCATATGGATGAGCATTAGTATGTAGATTTCAGGGTGTGTGCTTTGCCTTCACAGAGGAGTGTTTTTATTTTCTTTTTAATTCTTGATACTGGTCCAGGCAGCAGATGTTGCCAGATAAATGAGGTCTTGAACCTCGTTTAATTATTAAAGCTAATAAACATTCCCTTAAAAGGGCCTGGGAGTTGTGATTGTGTATGTTGACCATTCAGTTATGGTAAGAATATAGGAGGAGGAGGAGGAGGAGGAGGAGGAGGAAGAGGAGACATGTCTCTGGATGGATGACACACTCTGGTTGGGAGAAGAGTGCTCAGATGGAGAGAGGGTTGGCAGAGATCCAGTAATGAAGGGAGAGTAGAGGCAGAGAGTTGTATCAGGTAGTGACAGAGGGTCTGCAAGCTCGGAGCAAAGTAGATAAAGCTGAAGAAGTTTGGCCAAAACACCAGATGTTTCTTTGGATTCTTTCTCCTTTCTCTGAACTTTACGTTATTAGTTAGTTTCAACCTAGAATGCTGTTAAGCTGTGAGATTTGGCTGTGAGTGTGAGCATTCTCTCATTTCTCAAGTACTTACCCTTGAGATGTGGCCCAGACTCAACCAGCAACTGGAGACACAGATGTGACCCAGATCTGAGGTTGAAGATAGCTATTATTTTGTCCATGATTGTAGCCCTACCTCTCAACATGGATAGTATTGGCTGTTAGTGCTGAATCAAGTTGAGTGAGTCTTGCAATAAAGGAGCAGAGGGCTAAATTATAGAATTGCATCATAGTGGCAGCCCTAGGCAAAGCTAGAGCTCCCTCCTGTCAGTGTGTCCTACCCACACATCGATTACTGACATATTATCACATTGCATTATTATGATTTATTTATGTAGTTCTCCCGCCCACTAGTCTGTGAAGAGGTGAACATCTCAAAGGTAGAGACTATGTCTGGGGGAACACCATATGTTACACCTGTTACACCTGTTGTCAGCACTGAGTGAGTGGTACCTCAAAGTACAGACAGACTATCATCATTAGGAAGGGTTCCAGGGAGCTCAGAAAGGAGGGAGTGGTTTGGTTTGTGTCTTATTTTTTTATTTATTTTTATTTTATTTTATTTTTTTAATATATTTTATTGATTTTTTACAGAGAGGAAGAGAGAGGGATAGAGAGTTAGAAACATTGATGGGAGAGAAACATTAATCAGCTGCCTCCTGCACACTCCCTATTGGGGATGTGCCTGCAACCAAGGTACATGCCCTTGACTGGAATCGAACCTGGGACCCTTGAGCCAGCAGGCTGATGCTCCATCCATTGAGCCAAACCAGTTAGGGCTGGTTTGTGTTTTAAAGTGGGTTTCATGGATGGAGACAGAGGAGAGGAGGGACTATGAGAGGGGTGGTAGTAGTGGGGGTGGGGATAGTCAAAGTAAATAATGACAAGCACTCCATGCCTGCTGACCGGCCAGAGTAGACTCTGGTGGTAAATAGTCAGTACTGCAGTCCCTGTGCTTACCAGCTGCAGGTTAGCTAGGAGATGAAGAGAGACCTGGGGTTTGGGTGGTGAAGAGGCAGAAAAGGAATAAATGTTTCACTGTCACTGTCTTTACTCCAGCTCTGCATCAGGAACTTTCTACACATGTTCTCACTTGATTCTCACACAACCTTGGCACCATGACTCCAATTTTTAAAAGGTGTGATGCAACTTGCTTAGAATTACCCAAAAAATGAGTATTAGAGATGGGATTGAACCCAGACCCCCAAGATGCTAAGCATTTGCTTTGTTCTCTCTGTCATCCTGTCACACTGCCACAAGCGAAGGGTGTGGCCATTGGAGGTCATGATGAGAGTCAAGGCATAAGGTGGGAGCCATTACACACATTCAAGTGCAGGAGAGGAGGCTGCAGCAGAGGGCTGGGCAGCTCCTTTGGTTGTCATGGTGTCTGTGGTCAGGGACATTCTGTTTGGAATCTGTAAACTTCCATTCTTCATGGCCAAGAAAGGCTACAGTGACCACACCCTTGCTATAGTCTTTCTTGGGATGTTTCTGAAACTGAACAGAAAGCTCAGTCAGGGAAAGAGAGGATAAGGCACTGTCTTGGGACCAAGATGAGAGACAACAATTTTGGATTTAGAAGGAAGAGGTTGAGCACAAGTTTTTAGCCATTGGGGTTGGAGATGAGGAATGTCTAGTTGGTGAAGCTCTATTCTAGGGATGAAAAGAAAGTAACCAAAAAGGAATAATCAGAGACTGAAGATAGGACTGAACAAGTTGGTGGTTTTAGTGTCAGCTACGGTGAGAGAGAAGTTTAAGATCTTTTTTCATGGGGCCATATGTCACTAAAAACATCTGGGTGGTATATTAATGGAGGCTATGTATGTGGTCAAGAGATAGAGGGAAGTTTGGGAAAGAGGAAAAAAGATTCACAGAAACAGAGGCAGATTGAGATAAAAACAGAAATATACAAAGATAAAAGAAAAATACAGAGACATGGAGACACAGAGAGATAACACTCTGAAGATCCAGGGGTATGTGAGAACCAAGGCAGTGACAAAGAATCAGGGAGGTAGAGAGACAGTGACAAGAGACAGAGCTAGGAAGGACAGTGACTCAAACACGCAATGGTTATCTGTGTTTAATGGGGAAAATACATATGAACTTCCGGAGAAGGACTGCATCCTGACCCTGAGGCCCCGCTGGGAGGATAGGTTCTTCGGCGTAGCTGAGTGCTGGATGGTCCAAAGTTTCTGTGCTTTCCTTGCTGACGGGGAATCCTGGGGTAAAAGGCCACCTGCAATATAGACTTTCCCTGTGATGACAGCATCTCAGCCCTGGAAGAGGCCTTGGTGCCATTTCCCCTCTTCTCATCTCACACCTCTGCTTGAACCTCCGTAGTTACCTCTAGTGACCAGTTGCTCAGCACTAACTTTCAGAACATTCTTCCTTAGGCTGGGCTGCCTCCCTGTGACTTCCAGTTTGGGAGCAACACGCAGGCAGGTTTAGTACTGCTTCCCCACTTGGTTCTTCAGGTTGTTGCAGGCAATGAACTGTGTTCCCAGCGTGTTCTCTCTTCTTAAGGACCATCACCTACAGTTCTTTCACTGGTGTTATCAGTCAGAACAGGCCAAGTTATACCGTAGTAACAAACATTCCCAATATGTCAGGGGCTCTTAGGAACAAAGGTTTATTTCTTGTGTTAAAGAAAAAAAAATTATGTTAAAAAAATCATTCATGATACATTGAAGAATGGCAAGGCTGATTTTATGGAAAGAAGGCTATTGTGCAGTTAGGGACCACTTCAGCAGGGTCTTGCAGAGATTGGACTCAACTGCAAATACAGCATGGGCAATTGGAAGTTTACAGCTAAGGAGCAGGGTAGGGATCAGTGGATGGAGAATTACCAAGAAGAAACATCAGGAATAAGGGGGGATTTTGACCAAACTGACCTAACAGGATTCCTACTGAAAGTAGGCTAGGGTGACCTTACATCGCCTGGGGGGTAGAGGTTGAAGATCCTGATGAGATATTAAGCATGCCCTAGAGTATGGAAGCTTCTGGATAACCTGACTTGGCAGGATTCTTGCTAAAACTGAGAGATAAACACTGAAGCTCAAAAGTCAGAGTTGGTCTAATGAGAGAATCTTTGTCACTTGCTCACACTGTATGTTCACTGCAGGCCAGAGCAATTGCTCCAATTCGTACTCACTCCAGCATCCAGGCTGATGAGACAGCCTCTATCAGAAACACTTTTGGTTATAGTGGTTGAATGAAAAGAGAACATGAGTCCCCATACACTGGTCCCGAAAGCTTCTACCAGAAGTGGCACATGTCACCTTCGATCAGGTGGCATCGCCCAGAGCCTTTTGTCAATGAGACAGGGAAGGGAACTCCATACTCAGGATGGGGCAGCAAATATTTATTGAATGATCTCAAGTCTACCAACAGTAGCCTATTTCTAGCTCTCTAAGCTAGGCCATTGTTTCAGGAGGATCCTAATTTTATTGCTACTTGGGATCCAGTTCTGGATAAGACACTTGCAGGTAGGTGGTGCTCATGGGGCACCAGGCGATCACACTCATGAATGGTCCCTCTATCTTATAGCTATGCCATAGAGAATATGTGTGCACCATGTTTGCCAAGGTCACAGAAGAGGGAGAGAGAGGAAGCACACCTTTAATTTGATCTTTTTAACAAGATTTTCCTGGGTATTTATCATTCACTGCCTTACAAAAAGGGGATCTAGAAGCTCCAAGATAGAAGAGGGCAGCCTATTTTCATTGGGCTTCGAGTGAATGAGAAGCAAACCTTCATTGTGTTGATCCACTGAAATGTTATGATGTGTCTGTTTTGACAGCTGCTGTTAATTATTTTAATGCAGAAATTGGTATAAGAAGTAAAGTGCTCCATGACAAAAACATAAAATACATGATGTTAGCTCAGTGATCTGAGGACAGGTAATAGGAAACTGAATTGGAGGCTGAAAAGATGGTGGTCAGCGTATTCAGGGGCAATGCAGTTGTAAACTTGTTGCCTATGATGACTCCAAAAAGTAGATCCTGTACTTACTGAGCTTGTCATTCCAGAGGAAGAGGTAGGAAAATGGAATGATGGCTGCATGGCTGCATTTGGCAAGGTATTATAGGCATGAGATGAGCTCTGGAAATGGTTAGGTGAATTTCTAGCAGAGATGAAGAAGAATAGACAGAGTCCAGAAATGTGAGGCCTTACAGTTGAAATTTCATGCTTTAGCTACCACACTGTAAGAGATGGATTCAATAAGGATTTAAGTGGCAGAGGCCCTGTAAAACCTCATAGTTATAAAAGTGACTCAGGGCATAGCTCAAATGTAAAAAGCAGACTCCTCATCGATTTTTTCCATAGAGCCTCAAGGTAGCTGCCATTAGTTTGATAGAGAGAGAGAGAAAGAGAGAGAGAGAGAGAACCAAGGAAATGAAAAATTAAGGGAAAAGACAGATTTGAAAAACCTGTATCTTAATAAGAATTTTGGTTGTGGTCATTGGGAATAAATCAGAAACCCATTATTATGTTATTGAGTGAAATGCAATGCCAAAAACCCCCCATGAGCCAGGTCTAGAAAATGTTTGAAGTTTAAAACCACTCTTGGGATGCCAACCTTTCATGACAGGAAGTAGTCTAAGAAGACTGTAATATCTAAGGAGAGCCAAATCCCCAACACTCACTGCATATGGGTTCAAGGAAGGTAGGTCATGGCTCCTGAAGGGTGGACCAGGGGTCATGAGTTGCTCTGAGAGGAGCTTCACAGCCCCTCACCCAGAGCCGGAGCCTCCTAAAGTCTGCCCAGCAAGATTTCAGAACTACTCCCAAGCAGCAATTCTTGTATGTTTCCCATTCTTACTGAGCAGGTACGTTGATTGTGGTTATCTCGTCCCCTGTTCCTCCATGGTATCGTGGATGTACGGTGTGTATGTTGTGGGTAGGAGTGGCTGGGAGAGAGGGATACATACTTTGTCCTGTTAGCTCATAGAACTGGGGTAATATTTTTCACCTGGGGGACGTTTGGCACTACCTGGGGGCATTTTTTAGTCACAAGTCGGGGAGGGGTGCTTGCTACAGGCATCCAGTGCACAGGAGCGAGGGTGCTGGTAAACATCCTACAGTGCACAGGATAGCATCCCCCGACCAAAGGATTATCCAGTAAAAAAATCAGTATTACCAAGATCTAGGGAATAAAAGGTGTAGCATCCCAACATAATAGCCAGATTATGGGACATCCCCTGGAAATCAGAAAGCCATTATTTCTTCATCTAGTCCTTAACTGAGTGCCTTCGAAGGAGAGAGGGAGATGGGGAGTGGCAGTGGAGGGGTGGGGTTTGGTCAAGGAATTATTGCTAGTTGCTACAATAGACAACCTCCCAAATCTTGGTGTCTTAAGCAATAAACATTTATTTTTCACATCATGTTTGGGGAAAATCTCTTTTTCTCCTGAATAGCTTACATACTTTTTTTCTCTCTTATGGGCATTGTGAGCCTGATAATGGAGTGATTTTCCTAATTAACGTGGCTACTAGGAAGTTCATTATAACAACGGTTCATTGCTGTTTACTGATATTCCCTGGCTCGGGTTCCTATTTGACTTTCACTTGCCATGACTGATTTCTTCCCCTCCCCTTTAGTCCTCCCACCCCATATTGTGTGCTTTTGTATATTGCCTTAAAGGACATTTGGGGATAAGGTGAGTCACAGAGTAAATGACTGAATCAAGAGCATTCTTGCTGGAAGATGGCTTCTATTAAAGGGAAATTTGGGAACCAGTAAGTTTTCCTTTCTTTAAAAAGGAAAGTGGAGATTTGAGTCTTGGCTTAAAAATTTACAGAATTGAAACTGCTGTTTGGTCTTGGGATCTGCAAATAGCAGATCTGTGTTCATTCTGTAGTTTTACTTACCCCTTTTTAAGTTGCAATTTTAACAAACCCAAGTCCCATTTGCTTTAACTGGCAGAGAAAGGAGACACACACACACACACACACACACACACACACACACACCCCAAACCTTTTCTCCAAGGTCTTTGGGGAATCACTTCATGCAAATGTCTTTTGTCTCAAGAAGGAAACTGCCCTTGGTTAAGCCTCTGACTACTCCTGAGAAGTCAGCATTTGAAGTTGCTGTTTTTCCTTTTGCTTTTCTGTTTCCCGTTACGAAACCGACAAGAAGTCAGGAGACTAGTCACAAACTTGCTGTGTGACCTCAGGTCTTTTGCACCCTGCCTCTGGTCTCCAGAAGAACAAGTGGATACCACGGTCAATGTACCAAAAAAATAGGCTAACCCAGTGGCATGTGCTTTCTGATGACTTTGGCGAGTATGAGTGTAGTGACCCCCCCAAACCCGGTGTTTGGAAGAAGCTGTCTCTGCTTCTCATAAGTATAAAGGGGATGATGCATTTGGAGATTCAGGCCAGGGTCTCCCTGGTGACAGTCTTGAGAGATGGGTCAGCATGAACCCTGGAGCCTTACGGCCTGCCTTCCAATTCCCGCTGCATCCCTCAGTTGAGCAACCTTGGGCAAACCGTGTTGCCTCCGTAGCCTCAGTGTCCTCATCGTCCCAGATGGGATGTCAGGCAGCAGAACCACGTGTTGGGAAGAGTAAATGACATAATGCTCACAAAGTGCTGGGCACATTGCACAACATCTCTTCCCGATTTGCTGCCCTTAATTGGGCCAGACACTACTGGGTTGGGTGGGTGTGGCCACCAGGAGGATTGAACCAGAATGCCCTGTCCTCACGGAACCATCCTTTCGCCCCTTCAAGGAGGATGGGAAAGCCCTAGTCATAGTACCAAAGTGGCTTGTCAGGAAGGGTATCGAACCATCCTCACAGAGAAGCTTCCAGACAGCTGGCTCTCAATCTCCATTGTCCTTTCCTCTCTGTCCAGTCCGTCCTCGGGACACGACTCCCTTTCTCTTTCTGGTTTCCATTTTCTCTTCTGTGCAATGAGAAAGTTAGATGGGCTCCTCTCTCACCTGATGTACTTCACCCCACCTCAGTTTGAATATTTTATGTTAAGTTAAAGCAGGAGTTCTCAGCCTTGGCATTATTGACATTATAGATCAGAAAGTTCTTTGTTGTCATATGTATTGTAGAATGTTTGGAAGCAGCCTTGGCCTCTGCCGACTAGATGCCAGTAGCATCTCACCCCCGCCAAGCTGTGGCAACTAAAAATGCCTCCAGACATTGCCAAATGCCGTGGGGTTGGGGCAGGAAAAATCCCCGTGGCTGAGAACCATTGACTTCAGAGCCCTTATATGTAATAATGCTGATCACCTTTGCCAAGTACTTCTTTATGGCAGCCACAACGCTGAGAGATTTCCATCTTACTTAATCCTCATAATATCCTTGTGAACTGGGTATGAATATCCTCTGCTTTGCAAACAGGTTTGTTGAGTGTTAATAACAGACGAGATTGGGATTTGAATCCGTATTTTCCCAACATCAGAGCCTGTTATGTGTGACCAGTTTAAAGGTTTAGAAAGTTTTGAAGAGCAAGGCAATGTGGTTTATTTAGTAAGAACACAGATGTGGGAACAGGAATACCTGCTTTGGAACATCACGGATGAGCTGACCATTACCTCCCCACTGAGCACCATTTACGCCATGGTTAAGCTGAGAGTCACACCAGCCTGGTAGGTTGTTGGAGGACAAAATGAGGCAGAGACACACCTGGCGCACCCAGTTCTTCCCCAGTTCAATTATCTGCTCAACAACAATGGAGGAACCACTGCTGACATTGAATTCATTCCTTCCCTGCAGACCTGGGTGTGGTGCTGGCGCTCTTGGGATGGGTGAAAACCTCATGCCACGGTGTATCACCTCTTTTCTGGTCCCACCTTCTTTTGAGTGTCTAGGCCTTTCCTCTGAGCTCCAGACCAGTGTGGACAGCAGTCTGTTGGATAATCCGTACTTGACAGAACCAGAACGGAAATAGTCAGGTTGCCCCAATCTGCTGCTCCATCATGTCCCCTTTCTCAGTGACGCCTGTCATCCTAGGGGTCCTTCTTGATTTTCCCCAACTCCTAACTTTCCATAGCCAGCATTGTCCACTGTACTTATCCACGGTACTCCCTCCTCCCCAGTTGTAACCATGAAAAATGTCTCTTGCCATTGCCAGTTATCCCCTTGCGTTTGTCTGCATCTCTCATCCTCTCACCTGGCTGCAAAGTAGCCTCCAGTACATAGAATAAACCAGTCTCCTTGCCTCCACTCTTGCCACTCACCCTTGGGAGCCTTTCCTGATATCTAACCTGGTCAAGTGCCTCTGCCACTGGGCTTACCTGCTAAAGCAATTACTCTGCCCCACTGTGCCATCTGTTGACAGATGTTTCCCCAACTAGATGGCAATTTTTCTGGGTAGCAAGTGTGTCTTTTTCTGTAATCCCCAGTGCCCATCACAGGGCTCACTAAAATAAATATTTGTAGCACGAATGAATGACAAGCAATGTTGCATAAGTTAAAGAGCAGCTGTGAGAAGGAAGGAAGTAGATAAGTGAGTTATAGAAACTGACATATGACGTTCCATGATGAGTCCTAACACTGGTGTGGAGGCCTCTCTTTACGTTTTGAAATCCACAGGGATTCGACAGAAAGATTATTCTGTTAGGTGGAAATGTGACTCAAGGTAATTTTATCTTTGAAATTAAGACAAGGAAACATCTTTGTCACTGACAAAGAGCCTCGTTAGACAGAGAGGGTCAAAGAACAGAGAGCTATGTGACCTAGGATCCACTTTTAGCTTAGCCATCAGATAATTTGTTAACAAGTCTCTCGGATGATGTAATCTGAAAAAGCAGATGAGATCTGGTTGCTTTAGAGCAACCTTTCTCAGCCTTGCCAGGGCTGACATTTTGGGCCAGATACTTCTTTGTCGTGGGGGCTACTCCATGCATTGCAGGTGTTTTGCAGCATTCTGGCTTCAATTCATCAGATGCCCACAGTACTCCCTCCACCCCGGTTGTGACCCCCCAAAATGTCTCCAGCCATTGCCAGTCGTCCCCTGTGGGGGAAAAAGTCAGCCCGGGGTGGGAACCACTGCTCCAGAGGAATTGGAATCAGAGTCCATCCAATGGAGCCAAGGAAGCACTGGATAAGTGTCGGGTTTCAGCTTCACTGCCAAGTCTGCCATTTAGTGAAGGTATATTTTATAAGTTTTCTGTGAACTTAAAGACCAGGATGTTTGAATTTAGATGGCCTCGGCTTATAGCCTTTTCATCCAAAATAATAGAATAATGCAAGCTCAGAAGGTTTTGGATACTTCCAAGTTCAGTTTTGGCCTTAGGAGTTATCAGAGAGATGGAGTGAGACTTGGGACATGGATCGGTGACCTGGCAGCTATAGTCAGGAGATGAGCTTCAGGCCTCTGCTTGTTCAGGGTAGCCTGTCTCCACAGGCCAACCCAACTCTCACCCCAGAGCTCCTCCAGAATGCCCCCAGGGGCACTGAATCAATCAGCCACTGCTTGGCTACTCTCCCTCCCCAGCAGCTGACTGTCAGAGCTGCAAAGTGCTTAGAAACATTTGGTCTGAACCCTTTGTTACAGAGGGGGGTGGTGATGGGAAGACGAGGCTCCCAAGAGGGAAGAGACTTAGCCAAGGTCACAACATAAGCCAAATGCTAGAGGTAGGTTCCCTTATTGACTCAAGTTTCTTTCTTTTGTTAATCCACTTTACTGAGATATGATTGACATGAAAAAACTGTATTTATTGTATAAAACTTGATGGGATTGGGGATAAACAAGATCATAGACATATACACCCCCAAAGTTTCCTCCCACCCCCTTTATATTATTATTAGTATTCTGTGACAAGAACACTTAACATAAGATCTTGACAGATTTTAAGTATACAATACAGCACAGTTAGCTACAGGCACTAGGCTGTATAGTAGAGTTCTAGAACTTGCCATTTTTAATTATGAGCCAAGTGTCTTGATTCGGAGTCAGATATTCTTTCTCCTACTTTCTGTGCTACCTAACTCTGGAATACTTACTTCCATGTCTGTTCTATCCTTGGTGGAGGTTTTTATTGTAGACTTTTCCTGGAATTTCTTTTTATTTTGTAGAAACTCACATGCATTTATCTTTGCATTCTGATTTTTGCTTGGTGATAGCCATCTAACGTCAAAGTAGTGCCAGAACACTTTAGCAATTAAAAAAAAATATGGTTCCTTGACCTTCCAAGAGAAACATTTGGCTTTTGGTTGAGCTCTAACCTTATGTAATGAAATTAATAGTAGGAATCTGAGGCACTGAGCTAGGTTTAGAAAGACTTTTGGATCAGCTAAATCCTTGTGGGAAATTCCCCATCTTTGAAGGTCATGTAGACTAACATTGTACATAGAGTCGCATACTGGGGATGTTTCCCATCATGTGATTTAGAGGAAAGAACTTGGACTTTGGACATAGGTCCAAATTCCAGCTCCACTTCTTCATAGCTGTGTAATTTACCACACAGATAATACCATTTAGAATGGTTACTGTGGGCTGGTCACATGTTGTCTTATTAATTCTTACAACACCTATGGGAAGAAAGGATGACAGTTTCTTGGATGAGGACACTAAACCTCAGAGAGTTTATGATACAAAGTTACATTCAGTAATAAAATTAGAAGTGCAGAGCTAGGAGTTGCAGATTATAAGTGACCAAACTGAGATTTTAAAAAAATTTAGGCATAACATAAATTATATGAACTTTAGTTTCTCAGTATGCTGAACTGGGATGATTATGTCTCCTTAGAAGGATAGCTGTGAGGATTAAATGAAGTAATGAAAGTATAGCATGTGGCACCCCCTTAGTGTCTAATAGATAGTCTCTTTAGCACAAATTCCTCTTGTTAATGTCAGTTAGTTTATTAAGTGTTAACTTTTTTTGTTTGTTTCAATCTTTATTCATTAGGATAGATTTCCAGTTTGGAATCACTGGACTAAAAGATGTGTATATTTAACATTTTGATAATTATAGCCAAATTGTCTTCCTGTTTTAAAGAAATCAATATATACTCCCAATAGCCTATGAGAATTTGTTTCCCTACTTCCTTTATTTTTCTTATCTTCGTGACTTTCCAGTATTTAACAGTGCCTTGCATAAAAGTAAATATTTAAAAATGTTTGAATTGGATTGAACGTTCATTGCTTTTATGTTCCCTGAGAAATCTCACCAGTCTGTAGTTGACATGCTCTTGTTCTTTCTTTTCTTTTCTTTTTTGAATTTTATTATTTTTTTACTGGCTTTATTTTATTTTCCCAGCACCATTTATTCCTTCTATGTCCTCTTCCACTTCCACCTACCTCCTACCCTGCAGCATATTCTTGTTCTTCCATTCAATAGTTTTTTTAAATCCTCTTCCAAGGATATGTTATGATTTTTAGAAAGAGAGGAAGGAAACAGAGGAGAGAGAGAGGGAGAGAGAGAGAGGGAGAGAGAGAGAGAGAGAGAGAGAGAGAGAGAGAGAGAGAGAGAGAGAGAGAGATTGGTTGCTTCCATATGCACCCTGAGTAGGGATCAAACCTGCAACCCAGGTATGTCCTCTGAAAAGAAATTGAACCTGCAACCTTTTGGTATGTGGGATGACACTCCCAATTAACTGAACCACCTGGACAGGGCTCAACAGTTATTGATGGAGCAGTCACTGGTTCTGGACATTGGAGATGCAAAGATAAATTAGACATATTTCATTCCCTTACTTTACCCTTTTCTACTCTGTTGGTTGACACTTTGCTCTCATACCATGTTTATTTTAGATACTCTCACCCTTCCATATTTCTTTTTGCAATGCTTCATGGGTATATTTTGCCTGACACTCAAATGATATTGTTCAGGCAAGGATTAATATCTCTAGGTAGCTGATGGGCACACCAAGGCTTAGCAAAAGAAAGAACCCTTCCTAAGGTCCCATACAACCATGCCTAGTCTTTGGGGATAGAATCTAAGAAATAGCAGCTGGGTCTATAGGAGGTGCCCACTCGTGATTCCACTTCATGTCTGGACCTTCATGAGAGGTGAGTGGCTGGTATGAAGGACCCCCTCCAGTCATCCTCCAGGAGAGAAGTACAGGGCATGACCTCTGTGGTGTTGGACAATATTGTCTTGGGGGCTAAGAAAGATCCTTCACGGTCCTGAGGCCTGCAATGCCCAGTCCATATTTTAGTAGAGGGAAGTTTGGATGTTGCCCAGTGGTATCTGTGGTCTCCATGGAGCTTCTGTGTCCTGCCTTGCCACACTAACTAGGAATGCCATGGGGTCCAGAAATGCTGCTGTTCTCCTTGATAATCTCTTGCCTTTATATGTAATGTGTCTTTTTTGTCCCTTCAGCTCTTTGCAAGATTCTTTTAAAAAACCTTTTGTTTTCAGCAGTTTGAATATGACGTGCTTAGTAATTCTTTTTTGGTAATTATACTGCTTGGGGGTCCACTGAATTTCTTGGATGTGTGGGTTGCTGTTTTTGTTCCAATTTGACAAAAAAGTTGGCCAATATATTTTTTGTTACATGCTAACTTGGTGTGTGCAAACTGCTAATATGTAATTTCACTTATCTTTTCAAAAACTCTATGAGAGAGGTCAATATTACCCTGCCCCCCAGTCCACTGAAGTAATTGAGGCACAGAGAGGTGTAGCTAACAGCAGAGCTCAAATAGTGAGGAGAGGACAGTCAAGATTTGCATTCATGCCTGGCTGACATCAGAGCGGAGCTCTGCCTCCGTTGGCTGTACTCACCCTTCTACTCAAAGCCACAAATGAGTTCCAGAAAATCTCTGATGCCCCAAGTCATCCCCTTGGTCTGTTTTTAACCTTTCTAGTGTAAGATAAACCAAATTTTCATCTTAATTTATAGATGTTTTTCTGTTCAGGAGGCTGGTGCATCTGAGTTCTATTTAGCCTTAAGGACACTGGAGTCAAGTCTTGCTTGTCCTTGGTGAATTTCTAATTCAGACTTATATTCTTCTCTCTCTCATCCTGCCCCAAAGCTCTCAGGGATGTCAGACTCATTGTCAGCCGAACTGTAGTGAGATCTAATTAAAGCTATTTATGGCCCTGGCTGGTGGCTCAGTTGGTTGGGTGCAGTCCTATACACCAACAGGTTGTGGGTTGGATTCCAAGTTGGGGCACATACACAGGTTCAATCCCAGGTTAGGGTGTGTACGGGAGGCAATCTCTCTCTCCCTCTCTCCCCCGCTTCCTCTGTCTTTAAAAATCAATAAAACATACTCAGTTGAGGATTTTTTTTTAAAAAAGAGTTTCTTTAAAAAAGAAACTCATGGTTTACACCCAAAGTACCTGGCCAGCTAATATTTTGACATACCCTCTCCTTCTGCTCAGCAGAACCCATTCTCCATCTGATTCAAATGTCCTTTCTCCAAATCCATGCCTGCAAGTCTGCAAAAGTTGGGTGGGGCCAGAGTCACATTTTTTTTTTCCAGGCAAAAATGATGAGACAGGAAAGCAATTTTCTGTTTATTTTTTTGGCTGTACAATGCTCAATATGGCGCCAAAAACCGTAGGCTCTAATAAATGCCTCAGTGATTGGCAGGAACGAAGCCAACCAGAGGAGGAAAAGGGACTAAAGCTTTGAGAGAGAATAAACAACTAACTGCACAGTAGTCCATTCATGTTTGGAGTTCTTCTGAGAAAAGATTCAGTACATTCCTAAGTCAAGCGTGTGGTTTGAGAGGGAAAAGAGTCCTGATTATTTCTACGTTGTGTGCCTTGACTTTTACTGTGGGAGTTCTACAGCCAAATTCTGCCACCTCCTTCTTTTTTTCAAAGTTGTGCTAGACCAACTAGTTATGTCTTCTTCCTTGGAGGCATTCTCCTTGGAAACCAGCAGCTTGCTTTGCAAAGCATCAAGGTATGTTGTGTGACCCAAAACAATAATGGGAGCCAAACTTTCTTTTGGTTTTTCTGATTCTAAACTCAGTGTGTTTTCTTTTTTCATGGCTGCTTTGAAAAAAGAGATCTTTCCTATGATTCAAATGCATCCATAACAATTTAGACCAGAAACTGAAATGTAAGCTTCATGGGGGCAGGTACTTTGTTTTGTTGCTACTGAGTCACCAGTGCCCTATTTATGGTAGGAGGAGGGGGAGGGGAAGAGGGAGGGGGAGGGGGAACAGGAGAGAGAGAGAGAGAGAGAGAGAGAGAGAGAGAGAGAGAGAGAGAGAGAAAGAAAATGAAAAAGAACATTAAGGACTGGTGTTGGGAGACCCTTAAGACATCTCTAGTCTTGCTTATAACCGACTGTGCACCATGGGCAAGCACTCCACGCGCTCTGTATAAATTGGTTGGTCTGTAAAATTAAGTGGGTGGGATAAGTGAATGTGAAGAGGATTAAATTCAATAATGGATATGAAAGTATTTTTTGGGGAAATACCTTGGTTTTATCATTTTTCCTTTCTTTGAAATCTCTCTATGGGGAAATCTCTAATACATTTGTTTTTGGACCGGAGTAGACCAACAGCTTTACACCAGGGTGGATTCTGAAGACATTGCCAGGTTCTTAATGACTGCTGGGTTATACACACGGTGTATGAAATACACACAGTGGCAATGTCTGAGGTGTTTTCCAGAAGCTTATGCTGCAGAAGTAATGTATGCCTTTCTGATAGATATGCTCTGGGCAGCATCGAGGGACCATTAATGTAGATGGAGAGGCAGAGAGAGCAGCATAGATGTTAGTGGTGCTGCTTTGGAAAAGCATTCAGTAAATCTTAAAGTTAGAAATTAGGATTGTTTAAGTCAAATTTGTATTCACAAAAGGGTGGAAAGGAATATGAGGAAAGGGGGAAATATTAGGGTTGAGAGATTGAGAGAAAACAAATGAAGAAATGAGTTTATGAGGAGCTAGTTAATGCTTGACCTCCTCTAGTTGTGTGACCAGGCATTGTTGGGGCTAGAGATGAATATAAATCAGTCTCAGCTCTCACAACCTTGGGAGAAGCAGGCAGAGAAAACAAAGATGCCATTGAGAGAGATGACTGCTAAGCTAGGGAGGCGTACAATATTCTGTGGGAATACAAAAAAGAGAGGGGATTGAATTTGCTGGAGTGGTTCTGGGAAGGTATTAAAGAGGAGGTGGTATTAGAGATGGACATTAAGAGAGCAAGAAACCTTTCCTAGGTGGATTAGGAATGCTGGTGGATCAGATGGCACTCTTCTCCATGGAGGGAAGAACTTGCACAAAGCAGGGTGGGATGGGGTCACATGGCATCTTTGGGCAATGAATTGTGATTTGGCACAGCTCTAGCTTATATGGAGAAAAAAGCAGGGAAGAGAAAGGGCACAGATGACAAAAATCCAGTAAAGCAGGTTCACGGGGACTTTTGTACCTGTAGGCAGTGATAAGCTATGGAAAAATTGCAGGCAGAGGAGGAGCATGGCCACATTTGCATTTCAGAACAATCCTTCCAGCATAGTGTATGGGATGAGTTGAAGTGAGAGAGGTTGGTGGCAGGCCCACTAGTGAAGCCTGTGGCACTTGCCCAGGTGAGAGGTGATTAAGGCCAGAGCCACAGGCACGGGATAAGGAGACAGGTAAAAGTAAAATTAAGATATACAGCTCTGGCCAGTGTTTCTCAGTGGGTTGCTTGTCATCCTGTGATCATTGTTTCTTTTTCTCTTTCTCCCCAACCTCCTCTCAAATAATTAATAAAACATCTTTTAAAAAGTCAGAGATGTGCCCTAACTGGTTTGGCTCAGTGGATAGAGTGTCAGCCTGTGGACTTATGGGTCCCAGGTTCGATTCCAGTCAAGGACATGTGCCTTGGTTGTGGGCACATCCCCAGTAGAGAGTGTGCAGGAGGCAGCTGATCAATGTTTCTCTCATTGATGTTTCTAACGCTCTATTCCTCTCCCTTCCTCCCTGTAAAATATCAGAGATGTAATCATTAGGGCTTCATATGCCCCATCTCTAACATTAAATAAAGTTAAATGTTTTTGAACCCTTTGGTTTCAAAGACTAAAATGGAGTGTGACTATGGCTGGGATTGGAGATACCCTGGGAAATGAATGTTTTCATGAGGAATGCCATTTCGTAAACTCCCTAAAATTTTTTCGATCAGATATATCTGGTGGGGGTGGGGTGCGAAAGGGTTCTCATTTTCATAACAGCCTTGCTAAAGGATGAATAAACTCTGTTCTGAAACTTGAAGGCTGGGTATACTTGAATGATTGTAAGGGAGTCTCAGGATTGAAATAACCTTGAGAAGCCAACCTATTGGGTGCCATCAACATCTTGACAACATGCTCACCAAGAGGCTGCCCAGCCTCGTCTTGGTTCTTTCTGTAATGAGAAGATATTCTCTTCCTGAATAGCCTGCTCCATTGCTGAAAAGCCTCAACACTGGACATCGACCCATCTGTCACATTCCTATCCCCCTTGGGCAGGAAAAGGAGTGTCTTTGAAAGAGACTCTTAAGAATTCTTGCAAAAAAAAAAAAAAAAAAGAAAGAAAGAAAGCCTGGTTAATGAAAGCATTAAAAAAGCAAGCCATGGCCTTGATTGACATTGGTTTTCATTTTTTTCCTCATTTGAGGCCCAGTACTTCAAGCTGCGTGTCAGACACAGAAATGCGATTGAGCTCAAGAAGGATTTTTGTCAAAATAGAGCTCTGGGGGTTGATAATTCTCATGCCTACAGCGCAGTTGAGATGGTTCCATCCATGATGAGGGGTCCATGTGGGGAAAGGAAGGGCATAGCATACAGGCTGAGAAAGCCAAATCCACTTGTGGTGGTATTCTAGGATGAGCATGGGGACGTCTAAGAAATAAGGAAGAGTCCACTGCAATGAGTGTGACTAGAGGGTTGGAAAAACACTGAGGCAGTGACTACACATGCAATGGGATGCTTACTGCCCTCTCTCACCCCCACATCCCTTATCCTCCTCCTACTCCAAACCTCTTCTTCCCAGTTTCTTCTCTTGTCCTCTATCTAAGTTGACTGCCTTCTTCCTCCTCCCATCCCCACTCAGCTTTTTCTCATTCCAGGTTTCTGTCTGCTTCCCTGCATAGAAGGAATGCCTTACTTTTTAATGATGCTTTACAATTCACAAAGCCATTTGGAATACATGATCTCATCAACCTCACAACCACACTAATTGGGAGGTGCTGTCCCCATTCTGCAGATGATGAAAATGAGGTTAAAGGAGATGAAGTCACTTGGCCAAAGCCACATAAACATGTGACAGCAGAGGCAAGTGTTGGCCTATGTTCTTTTCTCCAAATATCACTCCATCTCTCCAACTTTAGGTTAAGTCTCAGATATCTCAGGTGCTGACTTGCACTGGATTTTCCCTGAACAGAGGGAACTGAGTGATCTCTTCATTTAAGGACTCTGAAGGATGGCCACGTTGTCTTGGAGAAATTTTTAGAGAAGGTCAAAGGAGAATTTGTCTCCGTGAAAGTGGTCTTGAATTCTGGGGAAATCCTATTCTAAGTCATTGGAATCTTTTAATGTCCAAGCCCACTATGTATGCCCAACTCCATTCTGATGAAATTGCTGCTGTGGGCAGAAGTAGGCTAGAATCAGTGGTGTGCTGGAGCCAACTCACATTGCCTCCTTTGTTAAATTTTCAGAAATTTTGCAAGTTGGTTGTGTGGGAAACACAGCCATTATTGGAAATTATATTAACTTATGAT
This sequence comes from Murina feae, assembly GCA_004026665.1. Taxonomy (NCBI): domain Eukaryota; kingdom Metazoa; phylum Chordata; class Mammalia; order Chiroptera; family Vespertilionidae; genus Murina; species Murina feae. The sequence continues at coordinate 19,287 of PVJC01032678.1, forward strand.
CAAATGAATTATTATAATGTAAGCAAGGTAAGAAATAACCAAGACTTCACTTCTTAATTGTTTTGCTGTATTTTACTATTATAATTACTGTACTCTGAAATGTACTTACATCTATTGTATCCGAATGGTGAAAATACTATATAATGAAACATTATTGATCATCTCTTCTGCTCAACTCTTGGTTCAGTGATGTTACATTGGCAGCTTGCTATTGGTCATGGGGGAGAAAATTTATACCATGGAAATGGACAAAAACTACAAATCAGGGCGCTCTTCCTTCCTCAACGAGTCAGTTATTAAGTATCTATCAGGCCAGCACTGACTAAGATGGATTAAGATTTGTGGTCATTGGTTTTCTAGAACCCCAATTGCCCATCTAGGTCTTCCTTCCTGCCAGCATGAGCTTGAGCAGAAGGGAGAATGGTGCCCAGAAAGGAATGGAGATAATATTTTTCCTTTCTTCCTCCACCGGGGTGGTGATAACACCAGCAATAGTATAC
>PVJC01032679.1:0-19798 GCA_004026665.1 Murina feae
CCAGGGAGTGGGAAAGAGGTGGCAGGGGGTCGGCGACCTGCTTGGTGGCTGCCCAGGCCTTTTGCAGGGCATCGGGGAGCGGGAAAGCAAGGCTGCAGGGGCCGGGGTCCTGTTTGGCAGCTCCTCAGAACCCTTGGCGGCACCGGGAAGTGGGAAAGGAAGGTAGCAGGGGACGGGTGAGTGGGAAAGAGTTGGTGGCCTTCTTGGCAGCTTCCCAGGTCCCTTCCAAGAATCAGGGAGCAGGAAAAGGCTGGCCTGACCGCGAGGCGGGGTTTTCCTTGCTTTCTGGTGGCTGGAGGAAGATGGGCAGTAGGCAAGCTTGGGAGGCAGGCAGCACCCAGCCCTGGCCACAGCTCAAAAAAGAGAACAACATGCAGGGGAGGGCAAGAGTCTGAGAGATCAACATAGAGGGGGTGCCTGCTCCAAACCTTGATGGTGTGGAGGCCCCCAGCAGGTAGACACACACAGGAGGACTGCTCTGAACCTCAGATGCGGCTGGGGGCAGGTCCCCAGTGGTGACACACACACACACACACACACACACACACAAGGCGCCTGGCAGACTGGGGCCATCATAGGACATCCACTGAGGGGTCCCAGACTGTGAGAGGGCACAGGCCGGGCTGAGGGACTCCCTCCACCCCGAGTGCACAAATTTTTGTGCACCGGGCCCCTAGTAGAAATAATAAGAAAAAATGTACTATTGGAGGAAAAGAATAATAAAATTGATAGAGCCTTTAGTATGCCTCTATGAATGAAAGGCAAATGTACAATTTCCAACATGAAGGGGGAAAATGGGACATCCTTGAAGTTCTACAGATATAGTAAAGATAATAAGGAATAGAATGAATAAATATATTGTATTTAAAACTTTGGCAAAAATTAAAAATCACTAGGAAAATATAGTTTACCAAGTGAACACAATGAGAAATAAATATTCATATGTCTATCCTAAAAATGAATTTATAATTAAAACCATTTATTTACTTATTTTTAATATATTTTTATTGATATCTGAGAGGAAGGGAGAGGGAGAGAGAGAGATAGAAACATTAATGATGAGAGAGACATATTGATTGGTCCTCCTGAATGTGCCCCAACCAGGGCTGCAGAGCAAGCCTGCAACCGAGGTATGTGCCCTTGATGGGAATCAAACTTGGGATTCTTCACTTCCTAGGCCAATGCTTTATCCACCAAGCCAAACAGGCTAGGGCCAAAGGATTTATTTACCCTCCAAACAACTTTCATATATATCATGCAGCAGTGGTTACTACAGTCATCATTTTGTACATTACATCTTTAGTACATATTTATCTTATGACTTGAAGTTTGTGCCTTTTGACTACCTTCACCTAATTCCCCTGCCCCCACTCTGCCTCTGGCAACCGCAAATCTAATCTCTTTTTTCCACAAGGTTTTCTTTTCAGATTTCACATGTAAGTGAGATCATAGAGTATTTGTCTTTCTCGATTTAATTTCACCAGCATGATGCCCTGAAGATTCAGCCATGTTGTCCCAAATGGCAGAATTTCCTCATTTTCTATGACTGAATAATAGTCCACTGTATATATGCCGCAAATGTCTTTACCACTTCACACATTTATGGACACATAAATTGTTTCCATACATTGGCTGTTGTATATAAAGCTGCTATCAACATGGGGATGTAGATACCTTCTCCAGATAGTATTTTTGTTTCCTAATAAAGCTTTAAGAAAAAGCCTTAGAAGAATATTTTTTATGACCTTAGGGTTGGCAAAGAGCTCATTAAAAAGTACCAACCATATAGGAAAAGTGATAAATTGACCTATATTGAAATTAAGACTATTCTGGCCAGGTAGCTCAGTTGGTTAGAGCATAGTCCCAATACATCTTTGGTCAGGGCATATACAAGAAGTAACCAATGTTGGGGAGTGCGAGGCAGGGGCAGGCTAGAAGGGGTCAATGAGGGAAAAAGAGAGACATATGTAATACTTTCAACAATAAAGATTAAAAATAGTAAAAAAAAAAGAAAAGAGAAAAATAAAACTAAACAGTGGCTCAGCCAACCAGTGTAGCTCAGTTGGTTGCATGTTGTCCCATGCACCAGGAGTTCATTGGCTCAATTCCTGGTCTGGGCATATGCTGGGCTTGTAGGCTCGACCCCCATAGGGCGTGTGGGAGGCAGCTGATTGAAGTTTCTCTCTCATCAATATTTCTTTTTAAAAAAAAATGTTTTTATTGATTTTAAAGAGAAAGGAAGGGTGGGGTGGGATAGAAAGCTAGAAACGTTGATGACAGAGAAACTTCCATTGGCTGCCTCCTGCATATCCCCTACTGGGGACTGAACCTGAGACCTGCGCATGTGCCCTGAGCAGGAATTGAACCAGGATCTCCTGGTTCATGAGTTGATGCTCAACTACTAAGTCGCACAGGCCAGGCTCATTGATGTTTCTATCTCTTTCACCCTCCCCCCTCCTTTCTCTGAAATAAAAAACAACTTTTTTTTTATTAAATAATAAACTTTTTTAAAAAAAGAAGTAACCAATGAATGAATAAATAAGTAGATCAACAAATTGATCTTTCTCTCTCTCTCTCCCTTCCCCCTCTTCTAAAAAAATTAATCAATAAATAATAAGTTAAGATCAACAGTTCCTCAAAAGATAACATTATGAGAGTGAGAGGGAAGCCACAAACTTAAAGTAGCTATTTGCAGAGTACATACCTGGCAAAGGATGTGTAACCTATAATGGATATAAAGATGCCTAAAATCAATAAGGGCATATAGGCAATGTAATGAAAAGTCCAAATGAAAACTGAGGGCGAAATTGGCTTTGGAAGCTATTGAAATACATTTCTAGGAACAAGATGGAGCTACTTCTGCTTGGGGTGCCATGTCAACAAACTGAAACCTACGGTAGATAACTTTTGCGTCTCTGTAAATGCTTTGCCTGACTAGAAACGCAGTATAATTCAGTCAGCCAATCCCAACACCAAGCCAACTCAGAGGCTATCCACCCTGAACAAAGTAGATTGTGTGACCCAGCAATCAGATATTTTCTAAGCTTCTTTCTTGCCTTCCACCCACTTGCAGTTCTCTGAAAAAGACTGTCCACTTCATAAGGTGTTCATTTGTTTTATCGCCTAAATTATCTTCTTTTATTACTTTTTCAAGCAAAGGTTCTCCAATAACAGAGAACAAAGGAGATTATGGTGAACCCAGAAAGTGTCCCTGAGGTGACAGAGTGAGGAAAAGGAGCCTCTTATGGAAGGGAATTCAGTGTAAGGATTCAAGTTGGCTGGAAAATCACCTCATTTAATGTAATCAAGCTTCAGATTCAAATCTCTTCACTGCACCCACCCTTATGTGGTCACACTGTACTTTAATGTGGAAAGAAGATCGATTCGAATCTGTTTCTTTTTTTACTAATGTTGTGGCCTCACCCCATAACAAAGAAACAGAATTTCCGGAGGAAGAGGCCCAGAAATCAAGATTTTAAAAAGATTCCCAGGTGATTCTAATGTGCATCCAAGGTTGAGAACCACTGGATTAGATGGAGTTTCATCTCCATACTTCTGTAAATTATCCTGCTTCTCTTGAATTCTCCATCTAACTCCATCTTTCTTCTTCCCAACCAATGCACAACACAGCTGTTTTGGGTGTTGTTTTAAATTCCCACAAATGTTTGCTGACACATGGCACATGTGTAGAGAAGTCTTTTATCACAGTTTTTTTTTTCCTAGGAGGAGAGAGGTGGAGGTAATCAGCAGAATTATAAATGAGTGCAAATTATTAGACTTCCTTGTTCTAAGTCCTGTTAAAAAAACACACAACAGGTCCAAAATGGCATAACTTGTGCTAAGCCCAACCAAGACTTTATACCTAGCCTGACTGCAGTTTCAGGTGCACCCAGGAGTGGAATTTTAAACCAATTAGCCTGGAGTTTCCTGGTGTGGGTGAAAGGAGGCACATGCTAACCTGACAAGCTCAGGGAAGGCCTGCGAATTTTAAGGAAAAAGAAATGCATATCTTGGTGCAAGACCTAAACTAACCACAAAGGATGGTCTGAAATTACACTTTAACTAAAAGCAGTTATGGTGGGTAGTCACCTCCTAGGCCAGTATTTTCACAGACAAAGTCAACCTTTACCTTAACTGAGCCTATCTGTATTTTTGCATCTATGATAACATATCCTTGAAATGTCTGGGTAACTTGTAACTCCCCTTTTTCAGGATCCCTTGGGGCACAACCTAATGTGCTGGGTGCCAAGACAGATATCACAAATTCCTTCATTATTATTGTTATCATATTAATTGTTGACTGTTAAATATCCTGCATCCACCTAAGTATCATTTTACCTTTTACCCAATCCCAGGGATTCCTTCTCCCTTTGCTTTCTCCTGCTATCACCAATGGATTTCACGTAACCCATGTGATTGCAATGTATAAAAATTGATGTGAAACTGCCATTCTCTGGAGTACTGTCCCAATCAATTGAAATACTGCTTCCCAGCAATTGTCCACAGTTTGGCTCAAATAAACTTACAAGAAATTCTTTACCTGTTTCAATATTTTTACATTAACACCGGATGGCATAGTGAGGTAATTTGCCTGAAAAGAACCACTGCTCAGAAGACAGCAAGATGGCGGCATAAGGTAAACACTGTAAATGCAGCTGTGCACAACTATTTCAGAATAACCATAAAAAGAAAACATGGACACCACTCACACCCACAGGAAGGCTGGCTGAGTGAAAATTCTACAACTAGAAAGAAACTCAGACTCAGAGGAGTGGTAGAAGCAAAGTACAGAGGTACGGAGGTGTGCGCACGGGGCTCAGGGATAGGGCTGGCACCAGAGGATGTGGTTCTTTTTCAAAATGTAGAGAGCCACAAGCTCCCAGCAGCTCTGAACTCCAGTTCCAGGCGAGTTTATGAGGACCTAGATGCACACCCAGAGAAGGGGGACTGACTGGCACCAGGAGGAAATCCAAAGCGGGTTTCTCTCAGTGTTGCCATGGGACACAGAGACCCAGTGTCTCTTAGCACAGGGCTGAGAAGTGGCCTTAGCTATTTGCTCTGCTCTGCAGACCCCCGAGGACCCACCCCTCCCAAGTTGCAGCAGAGGCTTTTGCATATAAAAGGCTGAGTAGCCTAAGGCAAAGGCTAAATCAACACCTCCTTAAAGATACAAGAGCCAGCCTCACCCAGTGGCCAGAGTGAGACCATCCTAAATAAAACTCAGATCCATAGAAGTTCTCCCACTGTAGACACAGCTGACTTTCATAACCAAGTGGCTTAGAGGTTAATTCCTCTCATTGATCACCTAACTCAGAAAGGGAAGCAGCCAAAATGCAGAGACAAAGAAACAGATTACAAATGACAGAAATGGAGGAAAGAAAATGACAGGATATAGAGTTCAAAACCACGGTTATTAGGTTTTTCAAGAATTTTCTAGAGACAGCTGATAAATTTAGTGAGACTCTCAATAAATCTAATGAGATCCTCAAGGATATGAAAAAGGACAAACTAGAAATTAAGCATAAACTGACTGAAATAAAGAATAATATACAGAGATCCAACAGCAGATGAGAGGATTGCAAGAATCAAGTCAAAGATATGAAATATGAAGAAGCAAAACCCACCCAGCCAGAAAAGCCAAAAGAAAAAAGAAAAGAAAAGAAAAAAGAATCAAAAAATATGAAGATAGTGTAAGGAGTCTCTGGGACAACTTCAAGCATACCAACATCAGAATTATAGGGGTGCCAGAAGAAGAGAAAGAGCAAGATATTGAAAACCTATTTGAAGAAATAATGACAGAAAACTTCCCCCACCTGATGAAAGAAATAGACTTCCAAGTCCAGGAAGCGCAGAGAACCCCAAACAAAAGGACCTGAAGGAGGACCACACCAAGACACATCATAATTAAAATGCCAAGAGCAAAAGACAAGGAGAGAATCTTAAAAGCTGCAAGAGAAAAGCAGTTAGTTATCTACAAGGGAGAACCCATACGACTATCAGCTGATTTCTCAACAGAAACTCTGTAGGCCAGAATGGAGTGGCAAGAAATATTCAAAATGATGAAGAGCAAGAACCTACAGCCAAAATTACTTTACCCAGCAAAGCTATCATTCAGAATTGAAGGTCGGATAAAGAGCTTCACAGACAAGAAAAAGCTAAAAGAGTTCATCACTACCCAATCAGTATTATATGAAATACTGAAAGGTATCCTTTGAGAAGAGAAAGAAGAAAAAGGAAAGTAAAAATTGTGAACAACAAATACATATCTATCAACAAGTGAATCTAAGAATCAAGTGAATAAAAAATCTGGTGAACAGAATAAACTGGTGAATGGACTGACAATTTTCGGGGGTTAAGGGTGTTGGGGGTGCGTGAAAAGAATGGACAATAATTGTACACCTATGGATGAGGACGGGGGGGGGCAAGGACAGAAGATGGGGTGGGAACTGGGAAGAGGGGAGTTATGGGGGAAAAAAGAAGAACAACTGTAATAATCTGAACAATAAAGATTAAAAAAAAAAGAACCACTGCTTTTCCCTAAGGCAGCGGTTCCCAACCTGTGGGTCGAGACCCCTTTGGGGGTTGAACAACCCTTTCACAGAGGTTGCCTAAGACCATCCTGCATATCAGATGTTTACATTACAATTCATAACAGTAGCAAAATTACAGTTATGAAGTAGCAACGAAAATAATTTTATGATTGGAGGTCACCACAACATGAGGAGCTGTATTAAAGGGTCGTGGCATCAGGAAGGTTGAGAACCTAAGGGACATTGATTCTGCCTGAAATAATCTACTCTTTTAGTTTTGTTGTCATGCCTGGCCGGCATGGCTCAGTGGTTTAGCATTGGTCATGGTTCAGTTCCTGGGCTCAATCCTGATTGGTGGCAGCTGATCAATGATTCTGTCCCATCATTGATGTTTCTATCTCTTTCTCCCTCTCCCTTCCTCTCTGAAATCAATAAGATTTCTAATCTAATAAAAGAGTTATATTGAAATTGACTGTTTCTATGGGACACCTAAGCCACGCCCACCAGCCAATCAGGGCAGCTAGATGCAAATTAACCCAGTCAAGATGGAGGCCAGCAGTCATGGAGCTAGAGTAAACAGGCAGCTTTTGTTGCATCAGGAGTAAACTGTCTGCCTAGGCCAGCTGGGCCTCTCTCGACTCAGGCAACATAGTTGCAATTATAGAAACCACGGAGCTGAAGCCAACAGGAGGCTTTGTTACCTGCGTAGGCCTTGATTTAAAGCAACATTGTATCAATTATAGAAGATAAATAAACCCCAGAAACCTGATTCCAGCCAGCCTTGCTGGGACATTGGGTCAATGGGAGCTGTGGGCAGCCTGAAAGCCTGAAAACAGCCCTCAGCCTGTCACCCAGGCTGGCCACACTCCAATGGGGTGAGGGTCTCCACTGAGGGGCTTGGCCAGCCTGCAAACAGCCATCAACCCCTCACCCAGGCTGCCCAATACCTGAAGGGACTGTGGGAAACCTGAAAATGGCCCTCAGCTCCTCACCCAGGCTGCCCAGGCACCCCATTAGGGACCCAAAACCTGAAGGGACTGTGGGCAGCCTGAAAATGGCCCTCAACCCATCACCCAGGCTGGTCACACCCCAAGAGGGTGAGGGTCCACACTGGGGGGCTTGGCCAGCCTGCAAACAGCCATCAGCCCCTCACTCAGGCTGGCCAGGTATGCCAGCAGGTAGACATCCCCAGAGGGGTCCCAGACTTGGAGAGGGCACAGGCCAGGCTGAGGGACTTCCTGAGTGTACAAATTTTTGTGCATCGGGCCCCTAGTATGTAATAATAAATTAATTGATTTAAAAAAGAAACAAAAAAAAACCAAATTCCTTGTCCTGGACAGTTTCTGCCTCTGAAAGCCTTTCATTTCGTATAGTGCCTTGGAGTTCCTTTCTATTTACAAGACGTTGCCTGAAACACGAATTGTTCAATAAAGCAAATTAGATATTAAATATACTCATAGTAGAATTTTTGTTCTTTAACAATCCTCAACTCCCATCTCTCCAACCCCTTTTTCACTGAGGGTTCCAACTTTCTGGGCTGCAAAATCCTGTCTTTCTTTCTCTTTTCTAGGAAACTCCAGATTCTTTATCATGCTCTCCCAGTTTCTCACTCCCCTGATTCTCCAATCACACCAAAGGCTGGTCTGTCACCAAATGACAGAAGTCTTTCCTTAAGCAAAGGAAAGGTCACTAGAGAGGAATTTGAGGGCTAGCCTAAAAATAATTATTTAAAACCAAAATTGAATTCCTCTCTTCCCAACCAAGTTCTTGCACCAAGATATGTATTTCTCCTTCCTTAAAATTTGCCAGGAAATTCACACTGCATTACCTAGATTCAAACTCTCATTGTTAGTGTCCCTAATTTGAGTTTCTACCCCCATGTGTGTGTTGAAATTAAGAAACATCCAAATATGTAAAGGATTTTTATACAGTTTATTTGAGTCCAAACTGATGTAATGTGCCAGGGAGCAAAATCTCAAATGCTCCAGAAATAAGTATTGTAGCTTCTTTTATTCATTGGAATATAAGGAAGAAACTTAAAGAAGATATTGGATTATAGAATAGTTAACAGGATTATGTGCTCTCGAGTGTGGTTACAATTTATTTCAAAGATGCCTTAATCTACATGCATATAAACAATGGGCAGGGCTTGCTTAAGTCAAAAGATAAACCTTGTATATGCTCTGAGCAGGACTACTCAATGACAACTTCATCATGACCTGCCCAGTTAGGAATTTATGACCAGATCATCTTGTGAGGTTACCTTCCATAAACCCCCCCCTTTTTTTTTTTGGTCTACATTTTCCCCATTTGGTCATAAATCAAACTAAAGGATACATTGATGATCAATCTTTTGATTCAATAGTGTGATTGTTACCAGACAGGACTGGGCTTGGAGCAAGTCTGCCTCAGGCCAGCTTATGATGTGTGGGTTCTTGACTTCCTGCAGGAAAGATTTCACAGCACGAGTCCAGGTGATTTTAAGAGAATATTTATTAAAGCTGGGGACAGTGAAACAAAGACAGTCTTAGGATAGAGGAAGCAACAAGAGCAAGCCTAGGAAGGGCTGTTTTGGCTCACTGGAAAGTCAGAGTAAAGAGGGCCTTGGAGACAAGTTCAGAGAGTTAGCCCAGATTGAGTTGACACTTTCCATTGCTCCCTGGTTCAAGTCTCATGGGGACCCTTAGAATTCAGAATATGCCTGCCTGTGAGGGAAGAAAGGGATGGGTATAAGCTCCCAGGAAGGAGAGAGCATCCAGGGACCTTCATCCTGAGGGTTTTAAAGGCTGAGAGTTTAGGGGAGGTCTTAGGGCAGGATCTCAATAAAATATTCATCAGCTTTATGCTAATGGCATAAAATAAGTTTATTTCCTGTCCTTGGATATGGTTGATACAAATGGCACTATTTGGATTTCTACTCCTTATCTCCCTGAATAGGGTGATTTAAGCTATTTAGCCCCTGGCTGGGGAGAAGTATAACCCTTTATTCTTAAGTGTCCTTAGTTAGGAAAGATAGGACTTTGCAATTTACTAGATGACTGTAAACTGGTTGGCCATTTAATGATCTGTCTCAGTTTCTCTATTCTACTTGTCCTGCCTTACTAGCCTGTCTCGTGATCTCACAGAATCTAGGAAGTCTCAGTATTGACATTGTTTTGTTGACCATTGGCAATGGGGAAATACTTTAATTGTAGAAATAAAGATGGATTAATGGGTGAGGGGAGGAGAGAAGGAAGACAGAGGCATGCCACACTACAGAGAAGCTGGTGACCCTTTAAGAAGAGATATAACTATAATTCTCTTTTATTTTAAATTACTTCCATATCAAAAAATTATTGACTCAACAACCTGAAAATTAAATATTGAAATTACTCATTTTGTATTTTATTTTTTTGTTAATCCTTACCTGAGGATCTTTTCCCAATGATTTTTAGAATGGAAGGGAGGGGTATAAGACATAGAGAAACATTGATGTGAGAGAGATACATCAATTAGTTGCCTCTTGCATGTGCCCTGAGCAGGGCTGGGGTTTGAGCCTGCAATTGAGGTACATACATGCTCTTAGCAGGAATTGAACCAGGAACCCTTCAGTCTGCAAGCCAATGCTACATCCACTGAGCCAAATTGGCTAGGGCTATGTCAGTGGTTTTTTTATATACCAATAATGAATTTTCAGAAAGAGAAACTCAATGAGCAATTCTATTTAACATGGCAAAAATAAATAAATAAATAAATAAATAAATAAATAAATAAATAAATAAATAATAAATACTTAGGAATAAACTTAACCAAGGAGTCAAAAGACCTGTAATCAGAAAACTACAGGATGTTGAAAAAAGACATAGAAGAAGATATAAACAAGTAGAAAAATATAACTTGTTCATCAATTAGTACAATCAACATCACTTAAATGTCCATACTACCCAAAGCAATCTACAGATTCAATGCAATCCTTATTAAAATAACAATAGAATATTTCACAGATCTAGAACAAATACTCCAAAAATTTATAAGGTACCAAAAAAGGCCCCAAACAGCTGCAGCAATCTTGATAAAGAACAACAAAGTTGGAGAGACCACAATACTAGGTAGCAAGTTATAGTACAAAGCCACTGTAATCAAAAAGCCTGTTACTAGCACAAGAACAAGCATATAGACCAATGGAACAGAACAGAGAACCCAGAAATTGACGCAATCCATTATGCTCAATAAATATTTGACAAAGGAGTCAAGAGCATACAATCAAGTCAAGATAGTCTTTTCAATAATCGGTGTTGGCAAAATTGGACAGATATATGCAAAAATATGAAACTAGACCACCAACTTACACCATACACAAAAATAAACTCAAGATGGATAAAAGATGTAATGTAAGTCGTGAAAGCACGATAATCCTAGAAGAAACCATAGGCAGCAAAATCTTAGACATCTCTCAGCAATATGTTTACCAACACATCTCCTAGGACAAAGGAAACTAAGGATAAAATAAACAAATGGGACTATATCAAAATAAAATGCTTCCTCATAATAAAGGAACCATTAACAAAAAGAAAAATGGAACCCATGGTATGGAGAACATATTTCAAAATGATACATTTGATAAAGGATTACTGTCTAAAATATATAAGAAACTCATACCACTTAATAAAAGGAAGACAAATAATCCAATTAAAAAATGGGCAAAAGACTTAAATAGACCTTCTCCAAAGTGGACATATAGACAGCCAAGAGACATATGAAAAAATGTTCAAAGTCACTGAGCATCACAGAGATGCAAATTAAAATGACAATGAGATATCACCTCACACCTGTCAGAATGGCTATCATCAACAAATCAACAAATGACAAGTGCTTGAAAAGATATGGAGTAAAAGGGACCCTGGTACACTGCTGAAAGGAAGGCAGACTGGTGTAGCTATTATGGAAAACAGTATGGAGTTTCCTCAAAAAATTAAATATGGAAGTTCCATTTGATCCTGTGATCACACTTCTAGGAATATATCCTAAGAAATCTGAAACACCAATCAGAAAGAATGTATGTACCCCTATGTTTATAGCAGCACAATTTACAATAGCTAAGATCTGGAAACAGCCCAAGTGCCCATCAGTAGATAAGTGGAAAAAAAACTGTGATACATTTATATCACAGATTACTATGCAGCAGTAAAAAAGAAGAATCTTTTACCCTTTTGAGACAGCATGGAAGGACTTGGAGAGTATCATGCTGAGTGAAATAAGTCATTCAGAAAAAAAATTACATGATCTCATTTATATGTGGAATCGAATTAACAAAATAAACTGATGAACAGAGAGGATCCATTGACATGGACATACGGAACAGATTGGAGAATCTTGGAGGGAATTTTGGGGAGGGTGGTTGGATGGAAGGTAATCATCCAAAGACATTGCATGTAAATCTGCATAACCCATGGACACAGACCATTAGGTGGTGAAAGCTTGGGGCAGAGGATGGGGGTGGACTGGAGGAAGTTAATGGGGCAAAAATGGTACATATGTAATACTTTCAACAATAGAGATTAAAAGACAAACAAGCCTCAAGGCAAAGGATCCATGGAATGTTCCTACTAGACCACATAGACACCTTGTATATCTATCTGCTCTCTTTGTCTTACATTCTAAGGGTCTCCAGGAGACTTGCAACCAGGACAGTAGCAGCTTATCCCAGGCTACCCCCCTGTCACTATGACTTTAACTTCTCAGTGTTTTTTTGATGTAGCCCAGCCTGGCCCACCAGAGGCCTTCACCAGAGGCCTCAGGCATGGACAAAAGTGGAGCCAGTGATCAAAGGGGCAGGAACAGAACTGATGATGAGAGGGGTTGGAGGGTGCCCTACCCAGGCATAAGGCCTGGGCCAGAGGCCTCAGGCCTGGGCAGGGGCAAGGCCAGAAATCGCAGGGGCCTGGGCTCCGCAGAGCCAGCAATCGGAAGGGCAGGGGTGGAGCCTGCGATCACAGGGGTCTGGGCACTGGTGGAGCTGGCAAGCAGGGGTCTTGAGGTCCCCTGCCCAGGCCTATAGCCTTGGTCAGAGGTTTCCAGTGGGGCAAAGGCAAAGCCGGCGATGGCAGAGGGCAGGATCAGAGCTGGTGATTGCAGAGGTCTGGACTCTTGAAGCCGGCGATCAGAGGGTTTTGGGGGTCCCCTGTCCTGGCCTGCATCCTCAGCCAGAGGTTACAGGCCTGTGCAGGGGTGGAGCTGGGATTGGAGGGGCAGGGGTGGAGCCGGTGATGGAAGTGAACTACAGAGGAAACATCTTTTCTGACTGCTCATTGGCTAAGCTCCCTGTATGCCACTGGTAATATTATTAGCAACTTGGGTAATAAGAATCCAAAAAGGCGATCTAGGATTTTTCTACCACACTCCTGGGGAAAAAAACGAAGGTCCACTGCTGGAGAGCTAAGAAATGTCATATCTTGCCCTAGCCGGTTTGTCTCAGTGCATAATGCCTCAGTTTGCTGACTGCAGGGTGTGGGTTCAATTCTGACCAAGGGCATGTACCTAGGTTGCAGGCTTCTCCCTGGCTGGGGCCCAAGTCAGGGCTCATGCAGGAGACAACCATTCAAAGTGTTCCTCTCACTTTGATGTTTCTCTCTGTTTTTCCCTTCTCTTCCACATTCTCTAAAAATCAATGGAAACATATCCTTAAGTGAGGATAAAAAAGAAAGAAAGAAATGTCATATCCTATGAAAGACACATCTTGAAAATGTCTAAAGAGAGTTGTCATTTATTCATGGTGAAGGGACTGGAGTCCATCTGTGTTGATGAAAACAACTTGGTGGCTGTGGTGACTGGCAGTGGCTGCAGCAGTGGGGTGATGGGGCTGGTGGCTTCCCTTGATTAGCTCCACAAAGGGAGCCAGACATGCGGCTTAGGGTTGCTCCCCAAGCGGATCAGGGAGGAGGCCTAAGCCATCAGTAGGACATCCCCTGAGGGCTCCCAATATGTGAGAGGGGACAGGCTGGGGTGAGGATCCCCTCCCCCCCCAGTGCACGAATTTCACACACTGGGCCCCTAGTCTGTGTATAAAAGCCTAAGTGACTGTTTCACTGTTTGACCATTGACCAGTAGCTATCATGTGCAATGACCACCAGGGGGTAAACGCTCAATGCACAGACATGGAAACATGAAACAGACTGACAAGTGTCAGAGGAAAGAGGGGATGGGGGAGGCAGGAAGAGTTTAATCAAAGATCTTATAGGCTTATTGGAGGCCCAGTACATGAATCCATGGGGTTAGTCAGCCTGTCCTGCAGGGATCGGGTCAAATCCATGCACTAGGCCTCTGACATTCTCTGAGGGGTCCTGGATTGTGAGAGGGCCCAGGCCATACTGTGGGATCCCACCAGTGCACGAATCCATGCAGTGGGCCTCTAGTATTAGAATAACTATGTATAATTAGATGGGTATGAGATTTATCAGGATGATCACTTAGTAAGTTATTTAATGCCTAACCTCTGTATTTCTGAAACTAATATAATAATGTACGTCAACTGTAATTAAAAAAGACAACAACAACCTTGCCAATCAAGAATACTTTACCTGGCAAAGTATCCTTCAAATATGAAAGAGAAATGAAAGCGCTTCCAGACAAACAAAAGCTGAGGGACTTTACCATCACTAGAAGTGCTTTGCAAGAAATGCTTAAATAGTTCTATAAGGTGAAATGAAAAGACAATAATTAGAGACATGAAAACATATGAAAATACAAATACTTTGGTAAAGATACAAAATAGGCAAAATATCACTCTATGTTAAAATGATGCATTAACCAATAGTATAAAGTTTAAATAAAACTATTAAAAATGACTTTAGCTACTGTAATTTGTTAAATACACAGCATTAAAAGATGTAAATAGTCCTTCTGTACATTTAATATTGCAATTTCATTGCAGAGTGTGTCTCTGTTAAAATCACAGGGCAGAAAGGATTGTTTCTCAGTTTAGGATTGGTAAATTATGACTTTAAGCCAAATTGGGTCACAAGAGACAAAGAAGTTCATGATA
Organism: Murina feae; assembly: GCA_004026665.1. Classification (NCBI taxonomy): domain Eukaryota; kingdom Metazoa; phylum Chordata; class Mammalia; order Chiroptera; family Vespertilionidae; genus Murina; species Murina feae. The sequence goes on from PVJC01032679.1 coordinate 14,551, forward strand.
TAATGATAAGGAAGTCAACATATTGAAAGGTGTTTTAGGGGTAAAACAGGCAAGTTTAGGGAGTTCTAGAAATAAAGAAGGTCCATGGGGAAGGGCTTCAAACGTGGGGGCTGGGAGTTGCCAAAAGGCATACATTCATTGAATAAAGGTAGAGAAACTCACTGATTCACAGAATAAAGGGAGAGGAAGACACTCATTCACAGAAGATAAGGAGAAAGCCACAGAGAGTAGAAAAACAAAAGGGAGAAAGAGGAAAACAGATTTTCACAGAGAATAGAGAATTCTACTACAGAGGGGAAGAAAAGAAGGGGGACCCCAGTGAGATTTGAGTTCTGAAGCTACTATAATGACCGTTCAGAGAGGATATCAGGACACAAAGAACTGCAGCTTTTATAAACTTGAGGAAAGAGGAACTTAGTGGGAGATGTGCTTGTTTCCCAATAAATTTCCACCTTTTCCTATGCCACCTATTGTCCATGGCTTCATTCTTCTAATCCATTTGGACAAGGACCCAGGAAGAAAGCACCTTTGCATCCTGCCTAGAGGAAAAACCACATGTTTTAGTTTAATTTCCATGTTTCAATAGCAATAAGCTATAACAATGGTAAATACATTATATGCCCAATATTGAAGCACCTAAAAACATATTAAGTAAATAATAACAGATCTGAAGGGAGGGATAAATAACAATATAATGATAGTAGAAAACTTTAATACCCCATTATCAACAATGGATAGATCCTCCAGACAGAAAATCAACAAGGAAACATTTGAATTGAAACGCTCTTTAGTCTTAATAGACATATATAGAACACTAGAGGCCCAGTGCATGAAATTTGTGCATGGGGGCTCCCCTCAGTCCAGCCTGCACCGTCTCCAATCTGGACCCCTCGGGTGGTGTCCAACTGCCAGTTTAGGCCTGATCCCTAGGATCAGGCCTAAACCGTCAGTCAGACATCTTCTTATAATCCTGAACCTCTGGCTCCTAACCGCTCACCTGCCTGCCTGCCTGATTGCCCCTAACCCTAACCCCTGCCAGCCTGTTCATCCCTAACTACCCTCTGCCCCCCTCCCCGATCACCCCTAACTGCACCCCTGCCAGTCTGGTCACCCCACCCTACTGTTTGGTTGACCGGTTGTTTTGATCATCACAGTCACAGCCTATATATATATATATATATATATATATATATTCCATGTATCAGCAGCAGAATCTTTATTCTTCTTCTTCTTTAAAAAATATATTTTATTAATGTGCAGGAGGCAGTTGATCAATGTTTCTCTCTCATCAATGTTAGAAACATTGATGAGTTAGAAACATTGATGAGAGAGAAACATTGATCAACTGTCTCCTGCACATTCCCTTCTTGGGATGTATCCACAACCAAGGTACATGCCCTTGACCAAAATAGAACCTGAGACCCTCGAGTCCACAGTCCAACATTCTATCCACTAAGCCAAACTGGTTAGGGCAGATTCTTGATTCTTCTTAAGAGCACATGGAACATTCTCCAGGATAGAATATATGAAAGGACCCAAAATAAGTCTTAGGAAATTTGAGAAAATTGAAATCATACCAACTATCTTTTCTGGCCACATTAGTATAAAACTAGAAATCAACAACAAAAGCAAAGCTGGAACATCTACAAATATGTGGAAACTAAAAAACCCATTTCTGATCAACCAAAGAATCAAAGAAGAATTCAAAAGAAAAATGATCTCAAAACAAATGAAAATGGAAACAGAACATAGCAAATTCTATGCGATGCTTTAAAGGCAGTTCTGAAAATAAGGCTTATAGTAATAAATGCATATATTAGGAAATTATAAACATCTCAAATAAAACTAACTTTACACCACCTCAAAGAATTAAAAAAGGAAAAAAAAATAAGCACAAAGTTAGAAGAAAATGAAAATAATAAGATTAGAGTGGAAATAAATGATATAAGAACAAGAAAAATAATAGAAAGGATCAATAAAACTAAGAGTTGGTTCTTTAAAAAGATTTTTAAAAATGTTCAAGTCTTTAGCTAGAATAACCAAGGTAAAAAAAGAGAAGACTCACATAAATAAAATTAGAAAAGAAAGATGCTACAGAAATACATAGGATCATAAAAACTACTATGACAATTATATCCCAACACATTAGATAACTGTGAATAAATGGGTAAATTCCTAGCAACACACAAGCTGGAAGAAATAGCAGCATTGAATCTGGAAGAAATAGAAAATTTGAACAGACTAATGACAAATAAAGAGATTAAATTAGTCATCAAAAGCCTCCCAACACAGAAAACACTAGGATCAAATAGCTTTACCAGTAAATTTTACCAAACATTTAAGAAAGAATTAATGCCAATTTTTCTCAAACTCTTCCAAAAAATTGAAGAGGAAGAAACATTTCCCCAAGTTTATTCTATGAGGCCAGCATTATCTTGGTATCAAAGGTAGATAAGGACCCTACAATAAAATAATCTGATAGTCCCTGATATATCTCTGATAAATATAGATGCAGAGAATTATAAATAAAAAATCAGCAAGCCAAATTCAAGAACAGATTAAAAGAATTATACACCATGACCAAGTGGAATTTATCCCTGGGAAGCAAGGATGACTCAACATACACAAATAAATATATGTAATACATCATACTAATACAATGAAAAGTTAAAAATCACATAATTATTGTAATAGATGCATCAAAAGGATTTGAAAAATACAAAATTATTTCACGATAAAAACCATCATAGGTATAGAAGGAACATACCTCAACATAATAATGGACATATACAACAATCCCACAGCTAATAATGTGGAAAACTGAAAACATTTCCTCTAATATTAGTAACAAAAAAAGGATGCCAACCTTCATCACTCTTATTCAAGGTAATACTGGAAGTCTTAGCTTGAACAAGTATGTAAAACAAAGAAATAACAACAAAAAAACATTCAAATTGGAAAGAAAGAAGTTAAATTGTTGCTATTTGCAAATAATACAATTGTATACAGAGAAAAGACTCAACCATAAAGCTGTTGGAACTAACCAACAATTATGGTAAAGTTCCAGGATATAAAATCAATATACAGAAATCTGTTGTGTTTCTAACACTAGTGAATTTCAACCTTTTACATCTCAGGGCACAACATAAACTAATTACAAGTATTCTGCAGCACACCAAAAAATATATTGTATATTTTGCCAATCTGACAAGAAAAATAGGATAAAATTTTGATTCATTCACACTGGACTTGTGTTGGTGGTTGCTATTTTTTTTTTAATTTGACAATCTAAGAGAAAAGAGGTCAGTGCCCCTTACTAAATAGTCAGGTACTGCATATTTTAAAAAATTCTTGCAGCACACCAGTGTGTCACTGCACACTGGTTGAAAATTGCTGCTATCCTATATCATAAAGAGGTAATATGCAAATTGACCCTCACACCCACACACTGCACCTGGCTGCCTATGACCAGGTCGGCAGGGGGATTAGAGAGGGACAACCAAACGACTGAACAAGCAGGCTGCATGGGGTGACCAGGCCAGCAGGAAGGTTAGTGAAGGATAACCAAATGACTGAACAAACAGGCTGCATGGGGCAACCAGGCTGGCAGGGGGGCAGTTTGGGGCAATCTGGCAGGCAGGCAGGTGATCAGTTAGGAGCCAGTGGTCCAGGATTATGAGAGGGATGTCTGATTGATGTGTTTAGGCCCAATCCCTAAACCAGCAGTCGGACATCCCCCGAGGGGTGCTGGATTGGAGAGGCTGCAGGCTGGGCTGAGGGATTCTCTTTCCCCCTCTTCCCAGCCTGTGCCCTCTTGCAGTCTGGGACCACTCCAGGGATGTCCACCTGATGGCTTAGGCCCGCTCCCTGGGCAATAAGGCCTAAGATGGTAGTCAGACATCTCTGGCAGCCCAGAAGCCCTTGGGGGATGTCCACTTGCCAGCGAGGAACAGGCATAAGCTTCAGTCGTACATCCTTAGCGCTGCTGAAGAGGTAGGAGAAGCTTCCACAACCACTGCTGTACTGGCAGCCTTCTGGCTTGTGGCCAAGCAGAGCTCCCCCTGTGGGAGTGTCCTGACCACCAGGGGCAGCTTCTGCATTGAGCATCTGCCCCCTGGTGGTGAGTGTGTGTCATAGTGACCAGTCATTCCCAGTGGTTCTGCTGTTAGGGTCAATTTGCATAGGATTATATAGGATTATATAGGATAGAGGCCTGGCATGGGTGGGGGCCAGCTGGTTTGCCCTGAAGAGTGTCCCGGATCAAGGTGAGTTTCTCACTGGGGTGCCTGGCCAGCATGGGTGAGGGGCTGATGGCTGTTTGCAGGCTGGCCACAGCTCCTTAAAGGTGGGTGTCCCCCCCCCCCCCCAGGGTGCCTGGCCAGCCTGGATGAGGGGCTGATGGCTATTTGCAGGCTGGCCACAGCTCCTATTGATCCAAGACTGGCTGAAATCAGGTTTCTGCGGTTTATTTATCTTCTATAATTGAAACTTTGTTGCCTTGAGCAGAGGCCCAGTTGGCTTAGGAAGGCAGTTTCCTCCATCACTGGTGCAATGGAAGCCTCCTGTTTGCTCTAGCTCCATGGTTGCCGGCCTCCAGCTTGGCTGGGTTAATTTGCATACAGCCACTCTAATTGGCTGGTGGGTGTGGTTTGGATGGTGTGCGTGGTTAGGTGTAATGGAATGAGGGTAAATTTGCATATTAGTCTTTTATTAGATTAGATTGTTGCAAGTATTTCAACCCTATATCCATTGTCATTATTTGGTTATGGTTTATTTAGGCTAACCAGATATTAATAACTCTCTTTGCTTTGCACATCAGATCTTCCATTAGGTTATTTTCTTTTGCTTGAAGTATATTCATTAACATTTAGAAAATTCAAGATTGACATTTATTTTTTTTTACACATTGTTTTCTGATTTTCATGGTTGCTATTGGGAAGTCTGCTTTCACTCAGTATTTTGAATGTAGCTGCTTTTAAAATGTTCTCTATATTTCACAATTTTTATTAGGATTTATATTCTCATTGTGATTTATTTGAAGCTAGATGATAATTCTTTTTACTTAGCAGGCAACTTGAATTTGTAAATTGGTGGTCTTCCTTTAGTTCTAGAAAATTCTGTTATTCTTTCCTTTTATTCTCACTTTGCTCCTTTGGAACTCCAATTAGACATCTAGGGGGAAGCTTCTACATTGAATGTTTGCCCCCTGGTGGTCAGTGTGTGTCATAGCAACTGGTTGTTCTGGTCA